>JAAGKR010008060.1:0-12434 GCA_011419295.1 Clarias macrocephalus | reverse complement strand
CTAGGAGGAGTTTGTCAAAATACGACGTGTGCGAATCGCAACATCTCACAGTTTTTCCAAGATGGCCAACTTCCTGTTCACTTTAGAGGGTACCCGTAGTAGACTTTTTTTCTCGTGCCGGGAAGGTGCATCAGTCTACCAAATTTCATGTCCGTAGGTGTTACAGGGACCCACATCTCATTCCAGGGGGCGCTGCTGAGCCATTTGGGCACGCCTACTGACGGCGACAGTTTCAGACGTAAATTTTCGCCGGGGGAGAATTTTCCGGAAAGTTTGGTGAGTTTTCGTGCATGTTCAGGCACCCAAATTAGCAGTTCTTTAGGCACGGTGAGGAATACTGAATAATAATAATAATTCCTTTGGTTACAATAGGGCTTCGCACCATCGGTGCTTCTTTAGGCACGGTGAGGAATACAGAATAATAATAATAATTCCTGTGGTTACAATAGGGCTTCGCACCATCGGTGCTCGGGCCCTAATAATTCCTTTGGTTACAATAGGGCTACAATAGGGCTTCGCACCATCGGTGCTCGAGCCCTAATAATAATAATTACAAGCAATGCAACCACGGAGGGCTGTGTCAGGAAGGGCATCCGACGTAAAACATCTGCCAAATCAATTATGCGAATCACAAATATAATTTCCATACCGGACAGGTAATCGGTGCCCGGGTTAACAACGACCGCCACCAGTGCTGTTGACCTACAGGCTGCTGGTGGAAATTAGGCTACTGTTGATCGAAAAAGGAGAGGAGGAAGGCATGTTTGAAAGCAGAGAGAGAAAAGGA
The DNA here is from genome assembly GCA_011419295.1 of Clarias macrocephalus. NCBI lineage: Eukaryota > Metazoa > Chordata > Actinopteri > Siluriformes > Clariidae > Clarias > Clarias macrocephalus. Next base: position 11,647 of record JAAGKR010008060.1, on the reverse strand, counting down.
AAGGCATGAGTTTAAGAGTGATAGTAGGGACTTTGAATGTTGGGACTATGACAGGGAGGCAAGAGAGTTGGTTGACATGATGTAGAGAAAGAAGGTGGACATACTGTCTGTTCAGGAAACAAGGTGGAAAGGTAGCAAGGCTAGAAGCTTAGGATCAAGGTTCAAATTGTTTTACCATGGATCTGTACAGGTTGGCGAATCAGAGAGATAGAGATGGGAAGGATGTGCAGCATGTTAGAGTGATTAAAGATAAAGATGGAAATGTACTGACAGATGCCAGGAGGGTGATTGGAAGATGCAAGGATTACTTTAAAGAGTTGATGAATGAGGAAAATGAAAGAGAACAAAGAGTAGAAGCGGTGAGTGTTGTGGAGCAGGAAGTAGCAAATATTAGTAAGAGTGAGGTGAGGAGGGCATTACAGAGGATGAAGAGTGGAAAGGCCGTTGGTACTGATCACATACCTGTGAAGGTATGGAAGTGCTTAGGAGAGGTTGCAGTAGATTTTCTAATTAGTTTGTTTAACAAGATTTTGGAGAGTGAGAGGATTCCAGAGGAATGGAGGAGAAGTGTATTGGTGCCGATTTTTAAGAACAAGAGAGATGTGCAGAGCTGTGGCAATTACAGAGGCATAAAGCTGAGGAGCCATACAATGAACCTTTTTAGAAAGAGTAGTGGAAGCTAGGTTAAGGGCAGAGGTGAGCATTTGTGAACAGCAATATGGTTTCATACCTAGAAAGAGTACAACAGATGCAGTATTTGCTTTGAGGATGCTGATGGAGAAGTACAGAGAAGGTAATATAGATTTGCATTGTATCTTTATGGATTTAGAGAAAGCATACGACAAGGTGCCGAGAGAGGGTCTGTGGTGTTGTATGAGGAAGTCTGGAGTAGCAGAGAAGTATGTTAGAGTGGTGCAGGACATGTACAGTATGAGAGCTGTAAGACAGTGGTGAGATGTGCTGTAGGTGTGACAGAAGAGTTCAAGGTGGAGGTGGGTCTGCATCAAGGATCAGCTCTAAGCCGCTTTTTGTTTGCTCTGGTGATGGACAGGATGACAGATGAGGTTAGACAGGAGTCTCCATGGATTATGATGTTTGCAGATGACATTGTGCTTTGTAGCGAGAGCAGGGAACAGGTGGAAGAAAATTTGGGGAGGGTGAGGTATGTTCTGGAAAGCAGAGGAATGAAGGAACGGGTGGAGAAAAGTGTCAGGTGTGCTGTGCGATAAAAGAGTATCAGCGAGAATGAAAGGAAAGGTGTACAAGACAGTGGTGAGACCAGCCATGCTCTATGGCTTAGAAACAGTGGCACTGAAGAAAAGACAGGAGGCCAAGCTGGAGGTACCGGAGATGAAGATCTTGAGGTTCTCTTTGCGCATGACAAGACGTGCTAGATTGACGTGGTTTGGACATTTTCAGGAGAGAGGTTGTGAATATATTGGTAGAAGGATGCTAAGGTTGTAACTGCCAAGCAGGAAGAGGAAGATCAAAGAGGAGATTTATGGATGTAGTTAGAGAGGAAATGAAGTTAGTTGGCGTGAGAGAAGAGGATACAAAGGATAGGGTTAAATGAAGGCAGATGATTCGCTGTGGCAACCCCTGAAAGGGAACAGCCGAAAGACAAAAAAGAAATGTAATTACAAGCATCGATGAGCGGGACCAAACAACTGTGCCATCGCCACTTGGTCGCACCTCAAAATCTGTGTGACTTTTTAGCATGCTATGACCTCTTAAACAAATATGACATGAGTTTAATGGCTGGACGTATCTTTCTAGTTAGGCACTGTTAGCTGTCACACGATATCAGACGGGTTTCGTGGCAACTGTAATGGCACTGGTGCTTGAGCAGGTCATCGTTTGTGTAGGATTCTTGGATGTGTGTGAGACGTGTGTTTGTCTGTGGTTCCGATTTGTTGTGTTTATTTATGATGTGTACTGTGTGTGTGCTATGTGTGATTGGGATGTGAGTATGTGTTTGTAGTGAGCGTCTGTGTTTATATGTGTCTAGAAAGCATGTGTAATGGTTGTGTGTATGTGTAGTATGTGTAAGTCCAGGATGTAAGTGTGTAGTATGTGTGTGTCTAGTGTTTGTGTGTTTGGTAGTTGTGTAGTATGTGTGTGTATAGTGTGTATAGATTGTAGTGTGTGTGTGTGTGTGTGTGTGTGTGTGTGTGTGTGTGTGTGTGTGTGTGTGTGTGTGTGTGTTCAGGATGTGTTTGAATTCCTGGAACTGTCCGACGGCACACAGAGACGACCAAAGAGCTGTATGTGAGCGGTGAGCGTTCCATAATAGGCAGCAGTACATTTGTGGAAATGCGTGGCATACTCGTGGCATTTTGTAGAGCACATAGAGTCACCATCTAAGCTTTCTAAAACAGCCACAACCCCCTTCCCCAGTCTTTCTCAAACAGATGGATTGAAATGAGGTATTCTCAAAGAGGAAGGGCCAAAAACTTGGACACCCCCTACAAAGAACCTAGGATGATCAATCTGCTCCCTGCAGCCAAGTTGGCTACCCATGCTTCCAGAGGAAGCCCCCAAGACCAAGAGCCTCACCCAGAACAGTGGATCAAGGATTTCCCAAAAAATAAAATCTGCTTAAAGTTGAAGGCAAAAAGGTACATCGGTACATGTGGCCATTGAAGATACAACAAAGATTTAATTTTAGTTGCATATCACTCCTCGCCGGTCGATGAAGATAAACACCTCCTCAAGCTCTCTTAAGCCTGTCTTGTGCGGTACTCTGGCAGGTTCATTGACAGCAACATCACAATGGGGACATTAATGGGCCCAGACAGGCACATACTATTCCCTGGTCTGGCTGTCCACCAAGGACATCTTTAAAAAGGAAAGCCAAAAAGTAGCACTTGAGACCTTTTTTAAAAAAAAGAAGAAATATAGTTACAAGCAAGGATGAGCAGGCCCAAGCACCTGTGCCATCGCCACTTGTTTGAACCTCACAACCTGTGTGCCTTTTCAGCATGCTAAGACCTCTTAAACAAATATGACATAAGTTTAAGTTATCGCTATTCCTGGACGTCTCTTTCTGGTGCGCCATTGCTAGGGGTCTCAATGTTGTCCGGGTTTGGTGGTGACTATATTGGCGCAAGGGCTTGAGCAGGTCATTGTTTCTGTGGCATGGGTAGAATGTGTGTGTGTGTGTGTGTGTGTGTGTGTGTGTGTGTGTGTGTGTGTGTGTGTGTGTGTGTGTGTGTGTGTTTGTATGTGTGTGAATGTGTTTGTATGTATGTGTGGTATGTTTGTGTGTGTGTTGTATGGGTGTGTGTCTGCAGTATGTTTAATGTATGATTCATGTTTGTAGTGTTTGTGCATATAGAATAGTACTATAAAATGAATAATTATAATAATTATTATAATAATACTTCTGCAATCACCCTAACCCACTTCATCGATGAGTGCTCTGCATGCACATTCAGGCAACGATCACTTTTGCGTGTCTGTCAATCACATACTATATATCTAATATACCTCTCGACCAAAAGCGGCCTGCTTAACTTAAAAGTCTTGAAGTTTATGTTGAAGTGTGTGTGAGTGTGTGTATGTAGAATATTTGCTTGTATGCGTGAATTATGTGTGTTAATTTGTTTGAAGTATGGGTGTTTATTTCTGCAATGAGTGTAATGTGTGTGTGTGTGTGTGTGTGTGTTTGGTTGTGTGTTTGTTTGTGTGTGTGTGAGTGTGCAACATGTGTGAGTGTATTACGTGTAGTGTGATGTAGTATGTGTGTATATGTAGAGTGTGTGTGTGTGTGTGTGTGTGTGTGTGTGTGTGTGTGTGTGTGTGTGTGTGTGTGTGTGTGTGTGTGCTATAGAGCCTATCATGGAGTAGGATGTGTTTTTTCGGGCTCTCGCTGAATAATAACACTTAATATGTTAAAATCCTTTTTTTAATTTCTAGTTTGTTTCACTAACTGGTCGGCAATACTTAACCATAATTTGGTGACAAGTTTAGTATTTTTTTTTTGGTGTCAGATATGGCTGCGAGCTTAAGAAAATATAAATTCAGTGGCTCATCCAGCACTAGGCCCCGCACTTCTTTGGCCCTCAGCCCCGTTAGTGAGCTCAAGCCGCACCGCTACTTCATCTCCCTCAAAATTTGAAAAAATGGACGTCGAAGACCTCAAATCCCAAATTCTCTTATCCCTCAAGAATGACATTTTAACAGTTATTAAAGAGGAGTTGAGAAGTGCACTGACCGAAGAACTGAACTCCATTAAGGGTGAGTTACATACGCTCAACGAAAATCACCAGTTGCGTCGCGACACCTTGCGCAGAAATGGACCAGAAGGTTTCTGTGAAGGTCATGGAGGGCGGACTGTCAACATGGTCGGATGAAGTCGTCACAATGCAAACTACAATAACAAGCCTGCAGGCAGAAATGACTGAACTGAAAGCAAGGCATGAGGACATGGAAGGGAAAATGCGGCGATGCATCATTCGAATCCTGGGTGTTCCGGAGGAACCAGGGTCGAGCTCCACCGCGTCGGTTTCTAAATTACTGACCGAAGTTGGTCAAGGACCTCCTTTTTGACCATTCGTACAGAAGTTTCAGACCTAAGACGCAAGGAGGGAAACCGCACACCATTGTCCCCAAGTTACACTACCATCAGGACTGTGTGGAGGTGCTGCGCCGTGCCCGGTCCCGAGGTCCACTTCGCTTTAACGGGGAGTAAATAGCCGTATTTCCCGATTACACTCCTAGTGTGGCCAAGGCTCGTGCGGCATTTGCTGAGGTTAGAAAACTCTTACGAGGACAGGACGGTGTGCGCTTCGGCATTTTGTATCCTGCGCAACTCCGTATCACCTATAAGGGCGAGGACAAGATGTTCATAGATCCGGATAAAGCCATGCACTATGTTAAGCATAGTGTTATTACTCCTGCAGAAGCCAGACCTTAACTACTGAAGGTTAACATTTCGTATCGTTGGCACATGGACGGTAAACACAGTACTGACTGGGGAAAGCCATAGTGGTTTATTACAAGTTAGTGTAGTTGTGTTGAAGTTCTCGTTTTAGTTTCAGTACAAAGCTATTTGTAATTAACACTTCATAACCATAATAAGGATGATGTTGACTAGTTAATGTTTAGACCTCTTTATATATTTTATTGTTCCAAGCTTATAAGATGGTTCAGTGAGAGCCTGTTTTTGGCTCAGTAGGATCCAGATAAGCACAGTGTGTGGATATGTTCGTTTGAGTTGGGTTATTCACCTGGTTTTAATGGGTGATTGGGTTAGGGTTCAGGCCAGTCAGCAGTATTTTTTTAAATCTCTTTTTTCTCTCTCTTTTCTCCTTTTTAATTGCTTTCTTTTTTCATGGCTCTATTTTATTCTTTGTAAATCTGCAGCTTCACTATTGCTATTAACTTCTCATGACAAAAATAGGTGTTTCTTCTAGACAGGCTAATGGATGTTTGATAAATTTTGTTAGTTGGAACGTTAAATCTCTTAACCATCCTGTAAAGAGGAAAAAAGTCCTTATTCATTTGCAACACTTCAAAGCTGATATTGCTTATCTTCAAGAGACCCATTTACACACATTCCGCTCAAAGGCGAGGAGGGCTGCTATCCTGATTAATAAAAACTTACCATTTGTAGCAACTACTGTAGATGCAGATCCTGCTGGCCGCTATATTATCGTAGTTGGGCAAGTATACAGGCTTCCACTTCTGGTTAATGTGTATGCACCCAATTGGGATGATGAAGGTTTTTTTGCTAACTTTCTGTCTCGGATCCCAAATATGACAACCCACCACCTTATCATACCACTGTTTTAGATCGCAGTTTGCCAAAAAAAACGCCCAAATCCAAATCAGTTTTACAGAGTTTCCAGGGGGCCGATTGACAAATGTTTGGCGTTTCCGTAATCCTACTACAAGAAAGTACTCATTTTATTCTCCAGTACATAATACTTTTTCACGCGTACATTATTTTCTTCTAGATAAGAGGCGTCTTCCTCTTGTAACAGATTCAGATTATAAAGCCATAGTGATATCAGACCACTCTCCACTGACTCTGTCAATCCATCTACCTACTGTAGGACCTAACTATCGTCCTTGGAGATTTAACTCCTCGCTTCTTTCAGATGAGAAGTTTGTGAGCTTTATGAGTTCAGAGATAGAATTCTTTTTAAATGTCAACCAAACTCCAGGTATGTCATCCTCAACAGTTTGGGCATCCTTAAAGGCATATCTAAGGGGGCAGATTATTTGATTTTGTGCAAAACAAAATAAAGAGACCAGGGAAAAATTTACAAAATTAGCAGATAAGATAAAGGAATTGGATTCAATATGCAGTGTGTCACCTACACCAACTATACTCAAACAACGGCTATTATTACAAGCAGAATATAATTTAATTTTGACAAAACAAGCGGAATATCTGGTTTTAAAATCACGCTCCTCATTTTATGAGCACGGGGAAAAAACTGGAAGACTGTTGGCCAATCTTTTGAGGCAGCGTTCAGCTAAACAAGCTATACCCGAAATTAAAAATGATCATGGTATAAAGTGCACTGATAATTTAACAATAAATAACTGTTTCCTACACCATTATAAATCACTTTATACCGCTCCTTCATCTGTTGATACCTCGACATTAGAGGGCTTTTTCAAAATTTATGTATTTCTACAATAAGTGTAGATACAGCATCACAATTAGATGAGTCTATATCCGATACAGAAATAGCCATAGCAATACGAAGTATGCAATCTGGTAAATCACCTGGACCAGACGGATATCCTTCAGAATTTTTAAAAACCTTTTCCAATCAGCTCTCTCCTCTGTTGGCGTCAGTTTTCCGAGAAAGCTTTTCCTCTGGAGCATTATCTTCAACTATGCGGCAAGCAGTTATCTCCTTAATTTTAAAGAAAGAAAAGAACCCTCTTGACTGTAGTTCATATCGTCCAATTTCATTGTTGAATACAGATACGAAAATCTTAGCAAAAGTTTTGGCCCGCCGTCTGGAGAAAGTAATGCATTGATCAAACAGGCTTTATAACGTACAGATACTTTTTTTTTTAATATTAGGCGCCTGTTGAATGTTATCTATAACCCATCTCTATCTGACAATTTGGAAACAATTATTTCCCTCGATGCAGAAAAAGCATTTGATCGAGTAAATTGGGATTTTCTTTTTTATACTCTTGGTAAATTTGGTTTCGGCCCTAAATTTATATCATGGATAAAAGTGCTATACTCATCCCCACTGGCTGCCGTTCGGACAAATAACAACATATCCCCTTTCTTTGAGCTTCAGCGTGGTACGAGACAGGGGTGCCCTTTGTCACCTCTTCTCTTTGCTGTGGCTATTGAACCATTGGCTATCGCATTAAGGGAGAATGCCAGTATTAAAGGTATCTCTTGTGGGGGGGTGGAACACAAAGTTTCCCTGTATGCTGATGACATGCTGCTTTTCATGTCCGATCCTCATCACAGCCTACCAAAACTTGTGGATTTACTAAAAGACTTTGGAAAAATATCTGGCTACAAGGTTAATCTACAAAAAGGTGAAATGATGCCAATTAAAAACAATATAGCACAGTTTCCTGATTCGATCCCCTTTAAGATTAGTCCCAGAAAAATCAAATATCTAGAGATTTGGATAACACATAACCATGCAGATCTGTATAAGGCGAATTATCAGCTTCTACTTTCCAAAACAAAATTAGATCTCGAAAGATGGGACCTGCTACCTCTCTCTTTGGGTGGAAGAATAAACACAGTTAAAATGAATCTGTTCCCAAAATTCCTTTACCTATTTCAGTGTCTTCCAATCTTTTTAACAAAATCTTTTTTCAATAACTTAAGTAGTCAGATATCTACTTTTATTTGGAATAAAAAACAACCACGTATTAAACAAAGTATCCTACAGAGGTCCCGTGAATTAGGAGGATTGGCACTTCCAAACTTTCTTTATTATTATTGGGCTGCTAATGTGAGGGCAATGTTATTCTGGGCGCAGGGTGCAGTCAACCCTCCCGTCTGGGTGGCTGTAGAGGAAGCATCCATGGGATCAATATCTCTCTCATCATTATTATGTGCTAAATTGCCACAGAAACAACCCACATCTTCTTTTACCTCAAACCCACTGGTTATACACTCCATTTAAATTTGGAATCAGTTTTGGTGTCATTTTAAGCTTACAGATCTATTTTTGGTAGCACCACTGAATGGACACTGTATGTTTGCTCCGTCTTATACGGATAATGCTTTTGGGATTTGGTTTGAGTGTGGTATTGTGTCATTATACGATCTTTACATTGACAATATCTTTGGCTCATTTGAACAACTTGTACAAAAGTTTAACATTCCCAGGACATTTTTTAGATATCTACAGCTGAGGAATTTCATTTCATGTAATTCTGAGTCTTCCCCTTTGTCTCTTTCTCCATCCCTTTTAGATTCGGTTTTTAGCTGTAAACCAGATGCCAAACAGATAATTAGTGCCGTATACAAATTATTAAACACAAGTAAATCAGCCACATTAGATCAACTTAAAGGCAAATGGGAAAATGATTTACAAGAACAAATCTCAGATAAAATGTGGCAAAAGATAATACATAGAATTTACTCATCATCAGTCTGCCTCAAACACAGAGTTATTCAGTTTAAAATTGTTCACCGGCTTCACTGGTCAAAGGTAAAACTGGCAAAGATTAGAGAGGATTTTGATCCCACTTGTGACCGATGTAAGCAGGAACGAGCTACACTACTGCATATGTTCTGGACATGCCCAAAGCTAAACAATTTTTGGAGTTTTATTTTTGATACCTTGTCAAATATATGTCAGATACCATTAGAACCATCCCCATTTATTGCACTTTTTGGTGTTGACTCAAGTGGTGCTCGTCTGAATGACGCCAAGGCCAATATGATTGCCTTTAGCTCCTTTCTCGCTAGGAGACTCATCCTGTTTAAGTGGAAGGAGTCGTCACCACCAGTGGGTGCTCACTGGAATAAAGAGGTCTTGTATTTTCTTCACCTAGAAAAGATTTGCTACTCTGTAAGGGGATCAACTCAGGAATTTTATGATGTCTGGCAACCATTTATAAGCCATTTTGAAAATATAGATGCAGATCAATTGGATCTGTAATAAAATATTTCTTTTTCGTCTCTGATTCTAATACTTCCTTCATTACATTTTCTGTTTGATGCGTAATTTATTTAATTAAATTTTCTTTCTTTTTTCTTTCTGCTGACTGGCTGGGTTTTTTTTTTATTTTTAGTTTAGGTTTTTTTTTCTTGTTGTTGTTTGATGGTTGTTGTTTTTATTGTGGGGTGAGGGGAGGGTTATGGGTAGAAAAAAATAGATACAATAGATAAATACAATGCATGTATGTATATGTAACTTGTTTATATTTCCAATGAAAAAGACTTTGATCAAAAAATAAATAAATTGGAAGCATTAAAGTTTAGTTTATGTTTGAGTGTGTTAGTGTGTTTGTTTGTGTGTAGAATGTGTGTGTGTGGCATGTGTGTTTTGTGTGTAATATGCCTGTGTTTGTCAGTGTACCATATTTAATGTCTGTGACTTTATGTAGTGTGTGTATGTGTGTGAGTGTGTATGTATGTATGTGTGGTATGTTTTTGTGTGTGTGTCGTATAGGTGTGAGCCTGCAGTATGTTTAATGTATGGTTCATGTTTGTAGTGTTTGTGCATATAGAATAGTACTATAAAATGAATAATTATAATAATTATAATAATACTTCTACAACTACCCTAACCCACTTCATCGATGAGTGCTCTGCATGCACATTCAGGCAACGGTCACATACTATACCTCTACTATACCTCTCGACCAAAAGCAGCCTGCTTAACTTAAAAGTTTATGTTGAAGTGTATGTGAGTGTGTGTATGTAGAATCGTTGCTTGTATGCGTGAATTATGTGTGTTAATTTGTTTGAAGTATGGGTGTTTATTTGTGCAATGAGTGGAATGTCTGTGTGTGTAAGTTTAAGTGTGTGTGTGTGTGTGTGTGTGTGTGTGTGTGTGTGTGTGTGTGTGTGTGTGTGTGTGTGTGTGTGTGTAATAATTATACTTCTGCAATCATCCCAACCTCTCATCAACCAGCATCATCGATGACTCATCCATGTGTACCTTCAGGCTAAGGTCACTTGTGGATGTTTGTGAGTCACATACTAAACCTTGATATTGTTGTCTACTAAAAAGGGCCTGCTTAAATTGGAAGTGTTAAAGTTTAGTGTGTGTGTGTGTGTTTGTGTGTGTGTAGAATGTGTGTGTGTGACGTGTGTTTGTTTGTGTGTAGTATGCCTGTGTTTGTCAGTGTACCATATTTAATGTCTGTGACTTTATGTAATGTCTGTGACTTTATGTAGTGTGTGTGTGTGTGTGTGTGTGTGTGTGTGTGTGTGTGTGTGTGTGTGTGTGTGTGTGAGAGAGAGAGAGAGAGAGAGAGAGTGTGCGACATGTGTGAGTGTATTAAGTGTAGTGTGATGTAATATGTATGTATATGTGTGTGTGTGTGTGTGTGTGTGTGTGTGTGTGTGTGTGTGTGTGTGTGTGTGTGTGAGAGAGAGAGAGAGAGAGAGAGAGTGTGCGACATGTGTGAGTGTATTAAGTGTAGTGTGATGTAATATGTATGTATATGTAGAGTGTGTGTGTGTGTGTGTGTGTGTGTGTGTGTGTGTGTGTGTGTGTGTGTGTGTGTGTGTGTGTGTGTGACTTGCAAAAGGGCCCTGATGTTTGGAACAAAATTAAATAAAAAGAAATTAATAATAATTATACTTCTGCAATCACCCCAACCTCTCATCAACCAGCATCATCGATGAGTCATCCATGTGTACATTCATACACAAACAAAATATAAATAGACCAACTCACCGCTTTAATCATACGCTAGATTTAATTATATCCCATGGTATAGATGTCTCTAATATAGACATTCTACCTCAAAGTGATGATATCACAGATCATCATCTCTTAGTATATACTCTACCTGTAGAACAGCGTAGCTGTGCCTCCCCACGAATACTATCAATTCAGTAGAAATATTAATCTGACTACTAAAGACAGATTCACAAGTAAACTGCCGGATCTGTCCCAACTTCTTATCAGTCCCCTAAATGCAGACGATCTAGATGAAGTGACTAGCAGCATGGGCACCATTTTTACCAGTACATTAGACACTGTTGCTCCCATTAGAATAAAAAAAGTCAGAGATAAAACACTTGCACCATGGTATAATAGTCACACTCGCGCCCTAAAGAGAGCAACCCGTAACCTCGAGCGAAAATGGAGAAAAACCAAATTAGAAGTTTTTAGAATCGTGTATAAAGATAGTATGTGCAGCTATAGACAGGCTCTAAAAGCGGCTAGGACCGAGCATCTGAGCCAACTGATAGCAAGAAACCAAAACAATCCCAGCTTCCTATTTAGTACAGTGACTAGCCTAACAAACCCTAAGATGCCTGCAGGGAGTATCCCATCACAGCTTAGAAGTGAAGACTTCATGAACTACTTCAATGAAAAGATTGATAGTATCAGGAAGAAAATAATGGAAATTCAACCTCTAACAACATCTCATGATCCAGTCCAGTCTAAAGCTTCACAATTAGATTTTCAGTGCTTTACAGGTGTAGGACAGGAAGAGCTATATAAACTTATCA
>JAAGKR010008059.1:13624-33312 GCA_011419295.1 Clarias macrocephalus | reverse complement strand
CACACACACACACACACACACACACACACACACACACACACACACACACACTTCTCCTCTCTTAGTCACTCTGTCACCCACTTACTGATTATTTCTGCATCTCACACACACACACACACACACACACACACACACACACACACACACACACACACACACACACACACACACACACACACACACACACACACACATATATATTCACACCTGGTCTTCATCAACCAGTGTATTCTTCAAAGAGCAACTAATGCTTTAGACTATGAGAAAAAACACTTCTCTAGACAATCTGGCAACCTACAGCTTTCCCACAAACTGGCAAGGAGGTGAAAGGTTTACAGAGCAGCTCACATGGCATCGTGTGTGTGTGTGTGTGTGTGTGTGTGTGTGTGTGTGTGTGTGTGTGTGTGTGTGTGTGTGTGTGTGTGTTTAAAAGAAAGGGTGGAGTAATGATAAAACTAAGGCCATAAAATAATGATAATATAAAAGTAGTGTGCGTGTGTGTGTGTGCTGAGTAAGACGTCAGCCTATTTGTTAATATTTGATTTTGATTAGGTAGTTGATTACAGTAGAATTGCATCATTAGTCATCACCAGCGTCCACTTTGTCTACCGAGTACTGTTCTCTCTTTTACACACACTTCAGGGCTGGTCAGGTAGATGAATAGAGACAATAAGAGAGTGTTTTTAAGAAGAGAGACAGAGAGAGAAAAAGAAGTCTATAGGGTCAGTGTGAGAGAGAGAGAGAAAAAGAAAGCAAGAGTGAGGGAGAGAGTAAGGAGATGTGTAATTTGTATTTTGCCAACAAAGGCTTTAATCCTCGGTACAGACCCATGCTCCCGAGGCCTTCAGCCTTTGTGCCTGTTACTATTGTTGGACACAGAGAAAGAGGTCCGGGGCTTGGGTTTCTCCGTCGTCAACCACCCACCAATTTCTGCCTGACAGAGTTCATTTGAAGCTAAGCCTGTGCATGGCGAGGTGGGGTTAAGGGTTAGCGGGACGCCTGAAACGCCTGTTCAACTCATTTAACGCCATCAGTGGATGAGCTTAGTGACATGAACACGCTCAAATGAAGTCGCCACACCATGACAGACATCCAGACGCACAGGTCCGAATGAGGCTTTGGATTATGCCGAGTTCTCCACTCTCGGAGGTTCTGAGTCTTTAACGGCTGTCAGGAAACAGAAATGTGTTCATAAGGCTCGGGATACAGGACACACATATACCATTACCGTAATACGCCATTACCTGATGATACCTCTAATAGAATATCCCTCCCAGAGTGGATGTCTGATATTACTATTTTAGTTTTATTCTGTGGTTAAGATTTACAAATGAGATCAAATGAACAGAATTTTATTTCAACCCAGTTCGAGATGTTTTTTCATAAAACTTTTGAAAAAATGAATACAAAATGTTTAGACGTAATCTAATTGCTTTTCAATACACTTTGTCCATCTGTGAACAAGCTTTCATATTCCCACATTAAAAAATGTTATAGGCTGAGCTGCGATTGAATCGTGGTCTTCACGTCTTCAATTCTTCATCAGAAGTGAATCTTCATCCTCGTCGGATGTATGATGGAGCAAGATCAGGATTACAGAGAGAATGCTTTAACACCTCAAATGAAATTTCTGAGTGTCGAGTCCTCTGCATTTAATCTGAAGTTTAGGTCTCAGCTCTTCAGTGCTAATGAGCACTGTTAATTGTTGAACCTTTTTCCCGATAATGTTCCAATCCTGGTCCTTGAGAATCCCAGAAAATTGCAAGCGTCAGTTTTCCAGCTGATTCCATTTGACTTTTAAACTTTTTCTTGGTTGGCGATTGAGGATGTTTCCGTTCTATACTCTCAGGCCCGTAGTGTTGAATCCATCATGACCAGGAATGATTGTCTTTAGGAAACTTTCACCTTCCTTAGAGTATTGTTCCACATTTTGTTTGCAGATATCCAAATGCTTCTGTTTACGCTCTTCTGTGAGATGTCTTGGAACCAGGTACACCTCAGACCACAATAAACGAAACATTGCACGCTGCTGTTCTTTTATGCAAATCACAAGCGCGGCATCCATATTTGCTCACACCGTAGTTACAAGTGACCTGATGTAACATGTCCACACCTGCACAGCGGAGACTCGGGAGGGGAAACAGTAGCCTTGAACAGAAAGCGCTGATAAAACAGTGCGGCCAACTGAGGTTTTAATATAACTGGTGTGCGGATAATTTTTGACTCACCCTTGTAGAAATGATCGGTTTATATTCTGAGACCTTATTGCAACTAGGGTGTAAAACTAATGTTAACTGTTAGTGAACGGTGAGAAGAAGGCGATGAAAGCCAGCAGCGTTCAAATGTTCAAGCGTGCCACATTGATGCTTTTTCACTATCTGGATGGTTAGCTAAGTTTCCAATATAGCTCTGTTTTTAGGGAGAAAAAAGAAAGCCCGGTGTCATTTGAACTGTCAGCCCTTTTCAAAATACACCATTTGATCACTGCGTGTGTTGGCACGGTCCTCCGGCCTCGAACCAAGCTTCCAGTTCAAGAAATGATCACACGCACAAAAAGGCAGTGCTGAAGAGGTTATGTGATCCTGAGAAGTATTGTGCACATACCAAAAGCATTTTCTCCTTCTCGCTCTCCTGACAGAGTGGGTGGCGTTGGTAAGCAGAGCGATGTGGAGTGAGGATGAATGAGCGTAAAAACGGGTGAAGGAGAGAAGTGTAAGCCTGCTCCCGGTCTGCCCCCGCACTCATTAGAGCAGGAGAAATCGTCCTCTCCCTTCCTTTCACCCCTTTCATCTTGCGCCATCTCTCCGAGTTCCTCTGTTTCAACTGCTGCAGTAGATTACTCCGCTATCAGATACACATCTCTCTCTCTCTCTCTCTCTCTCTCTCACACACACACACACACTCACTCTGTCTTGCTGTCTTTTTGATGTTGGTCTGATCAGTAGGAGCTTTAAAAAAAAAAACTGCTAAATATAGATACTGGCAGAAAATAAGCTTTCATCTCCATCTTCTATAAAATGTGTGTCCATGTGTGTGTGATGAGCATTAGCTTGTATTAAGAATCCTAGTGTGTAAACAACCATAATAATCGCAGATTAATTCCAACTGAGATGCAGGGGTGATGAGTTTACATAATCTCTATCTGATTTGTGATCGGTCCAGTGGGTGTGGTGAACATCTCTCGCACGCCTGCACATACTGTACACCAATAAGGGTTTAAAGAATATGATATTGGAACAACAGAATACAGAATACTGGAAAATATGCAAGTTTGTTATGAACATAAACTATTGTATTTACGTACACTTTTTCAGTTGATGTTCAACTGTATGTACTGTACATCCATTCTCATTTTTGTACCAGCTGAGCTGCATTTGTCAACAGATCACAGATCTGCTCTCATCAAGGGGTCCGACCCCCCACACCGGGTGCCGTTCCTGATGCAACCCTTCCCATTTTATCCGGGCTTGGAACCAGCACTGCATCCAGTGGATGGGGTTTGGGCATTGGGTGGGAATTGAATCTGAGCCTTCTGCATGGCACATGAGAAACATACCACCAAGCCATCAATGCCCCACTCTCAGACCAAATAATAAGCCTATTTATAATCCTATACCCTAATTGTGATATCATCTTGCAGCACTTTTTAGATGAATATAAAAGTGAAAACCTTATTGCTATTAACCATTTCCAAGATATGGATACGGAAGTTTTCAATGTTTAACTTTTTTTTTATTGTGGTCTCTGGGTTTACCATCTGTTCTTTCACAGGTGCAGCTTTATTGGAAGTGTTCGTGCTGTTTTATTGTCTGCTCTCATGGATGACTTGTGTTTAAAACTAAACTCCAGGTTTTTTACAGTAAACTCTTTCTACTATAAGACATCTACAGTGAGATTGATTGCCATGAAGAGGAAAGAGAAAAAAGAGAAAAGCAACTGTTCTAAAACTCTTAGTTTTATGTCTTTTTATGACCTATGTGCATATGTTTCTGTAGTCACCTATGAGCAGCAGTAGCAGTGCTGAAGTGCTGTGCCATGTGACTGTAAGGGGGGTATCACTGGTAAGTGAACTTACCACTCATTTTTGTTTGAGAACTGTGAGTGGGTATGCGATAAATACATATGGATGTGTGTATATTAGCATACGTCCACTCACATATATACACCGATCAGACATAACATTAACATTGATCACCAACTATATGATAGTAATCTGGTGACAGGGTTGTGGTTATTCAAGGCTCACCCATGTCTGTGGAGATCGAAGGTCAGCCCATGCAGTCAATGGACAGAACAGCCAATGTAGCACAAACTGCCCCAAAATAGTAAATGATAGAGAGGCACCAGCTCACCACATCCAGAATCACAATGTGACAGTTTGAGTCCTGGAATATGCCTGTGTCACCAGGGAAGAAAAACTCAATTGATGGGATAACCTGATCATTCAGTACTTTCAGGTCACCAGCTGATTTCATTTTATATTGCTGAGCCTAAACCTGACCAGCTGAAGCAGCCCCAGATCATAACACCTCTATTAGAGGCTTTTACAATGGCCAATATGAATAATAGGGACATTGCTTCATAATAGGGGCATTCACTTCCTTTTTACTCTGATGCACCCATTGCACTAATAAGGTCAATCTGGACTTATCAGTCTTGATACATGACCCTTTTCCAATCTCCATGCCATCTTTAAGCCTTTCTATAGCGCCACTTCTTAATGCTTTGTTGCTAGGCTGTACTAAAGATGCCAAAGTGTGCCAGAGCCACACACACTAACACACTAAGTTACAATTATTAAAACCATAGTAATTTATAGCCAAAGTCATAAAGGTAGAAAATGGAGCATAGGGGCAGCCTTTAAACTTACTAAACATTCAAACTTTCAGTTCCAATATTTGTGGACCTTAGACAAATCCACCCATATGTGGTGCCTTCCAAAAGCGTTTGCCACAAAGTTGGATGCACACAATTGCCTAAGATGTCTCATGTTGCATTACAGTTCTCCTTCAGTGTAACTAAGAGGCTCAAACCTGTTCCAGCATGACAATGCCCTTTTGCATAACACAAGCGCCATGAAGTCAAGGTGTGCCAAAATTGAAGTTGAAGGAGTCAAGTGGAGTCAACTGCGCAGAACTCTGACCTCAACCCCATTAAATCTTGGTCGGAATGTTTGATGTGCAATCTGAAAACAATTAGACTTATGAATTATGTCAAACATTTTAAGATAATAATGTAAAGATTTTAGAAAACACCACACTGGCATTACATCTTCAGGGGAGCTGCTTCAATTCTTGAAGTACCTGGAGTCTGCTTTGAGTTTTTGTGCATGTTCTCCAAAACATACCAGTAGATGGACTGGAAAAGATGGATTACCCCTTGGTGTGAATGGCTGGCTGGTGAGTGGGTGGTGGACTGGCAACACATCCTGGGTGAGTTCCTGCTGTACAGTACTTCTAGTGATTTCAGGCTAGGCTCCAGATCCACCTAGACTCTGCCCGGGATGAAGCACGTCCTGAAAGTGAGTGAGAGTGTGTGAGTGGGTGGGTGAGATATTGGTAAATTATGGTGTGAATCTGTGTAATTCGATTTGTCAATGAAGAAATTACTTTCTCACAGGGAGTAATTTGTGGTTAGGTCTAAACAGCGTAGTCAAAATAGCTCAACGTAATCGCAGAAGTGCCTCTGCCTGATCATGCATGCATACCAAGAGACCTGGAATGACTGTGTGATGTATTTCCGCAGTGTGTAAAACTTGGGTCGAAATACAGTATATACAGTATGAGCAGCTTTGATCATTTGTCTCTTGTTACACCTTAAGACATGTATTCTTACACTGTAACAGCAGCACATTTGGAGGCGTATTTTCACAAAATCTAACGTCTATACATAGAATTCAACATCTTGCAATACACCTTGGGCTTGAAATTAAGCTGTCACTGGTCTTTTAAAAATGACTGAAGTCTGAATGTGTCTTTGTGCACAAGATCTTGCAAGATTTGCATCCACAGCAGAAATAGTGCCTTAGGATTTTCTAAAAATAAAAAAAAGTTATTACAATACCTTGATGTTATTGCAGATGTATAAATAGATCTTACAGCTATTATTAATATTATTAGATACATATAGATATTACCTATTAAAGATGTACATGCCCTGAGTTTTAAAGCTGTTGTTGGTTCATTTGCTTTCATTTTGAAAAGAAATGATACCTTTAAAAAGAACAAATCCCCAAATCAGCAAAAATACTAATAAACCTGAATAATAGGAGTCTTATTAAGAAAAGATCTGTATATTTCCCTAAAACTGTAAAATCTGTGTGCTTCAGCAAACTTAAGCCAAGAGCGAAAGCACAATATATTTTATTAACAACCTCTACCTCTGCGAAATGACTTTCCTATCGAAATGAATGGCTTTGGAAGTTGAGCAGAATCCGGAGTGTGTGTGTGTGTGTGTGTGTGTGTGTATAAATCTCTCTGCTGATACGCTTCGAACAGCCAGCAGCAGCTCACCGGGAAACAGCAGATCAATGGGAGCCTCCTCTTTCCCTCCTCCAAACTGAGCTTCTCATTTATCATATCACTGGGTGCCTGTGTCTCTTATTTATTTATATATCGCTTCGTCCTTCGAATGCATCTAGAGACTCGATAAAATTTTAAAGCAATTTGCGCAGGTGTCTCTTTTGTGTGTTCACCTTTAAAGGGTAATATTCCTGTTGCGCTGTCTACAAAATGCCCTTCATTAGAGGTGTAACGCTGCTCCCCTTCATCATGCTCACCGCACACATCCTGGAGCACAGAGCAGCTCCTCGTGGACAGATTTGGCTTGCTTTGTGGGCCAATTAAATGGATGTCCTTAGTACAGGGATAATCGAAAATATTTCAAAGCCAGCTCCCGGACAGAACTGGAACAACGTCAGAGAGCTTTAAAAAAAAAAAAAAAATCATTCACTTCCTGGATAAGATTGGCAATCCTTCAGAGAAGAACGCATAAAACTTCCACAGCTTTTCCAATGCACACTAGAACATACATACAATATATAAAATATACACGGGCAGTGTGTATGTTTTAAATCAATTTGTCTTTACATTTATTTCTCAAAATTTTATGAATCTATATGAATTTGCTCTTAATCTAATATTTTCTTGAGTCCACACCTTTATTCAATAAATCCTTCACTTACTGGACTCTGCTACCGGGGCAAGGTGCCAATACAAATACACACTCTCGAACCCTCGAACACACACACGCACGCACACGCTCTGTCTATTTAAGTAAGATATCTGTCTCAGTCTCTTGCTTTGGTGATTAGATAACACTGCTGGCTCGATAAAAACAGAATACATCACAGGGTAGAGGCGTTTAGAGTGCCAAATTCAATCCCTCCTTTCCACTGCAGCGGTTTGTGTTGGGCTCTTAAGCCGCACACTGAGTGTACAGTGGTGTCTTTAGAGCCAGAGCAGTAATCCGGCTCTTTCACACGGCTCAGTTTGAATCTCAATAGGAATGTAGAAGCAGATTTACTCCCAAATCCTTCCGCAAACACAACGCTAACGCTCGTCTCTGGGTACCAACAGGGCTCCTGTGTTTGTTCCCTGTGTGCGTGTCTGTATGTGTGTGTGTGTGTGTGTGTGTGTGTGTGTGCCCATGTGTTTGCTGTGTGAGCAGCTGAAGGTAATTTTTTTTGTTTGGTCTAGTGACTCACAATTCTTTATCCTACTTGATCATAAAACTTGGTGCGAAGTCTGGCTATGCTAAACTAGGCTAGTCAGAAAAATGAGTTTGAGTCTCAGTACTCATTTTTCTAATACCTAGAGCTATTTTGAGTTAGCAGGACACCGTTTATCTTTCTCTGTCTTTCTCCCACACTTTATTACAACTAAAGGCCATTTTACTTACATTTTTTTATTTAGCAATCATGTTAATAAGGATAACAGGTGCATCCCAAGCTGCAGTCTATACTCATTGGGTACACTATATGGACAAAAGAATTTGGCCAAACCTGTTAATTATTGAATTCAGGTGTTTCAATCAGGCTCCTTTTCCCCAGTGAAGGGCAATCTTAATGCTTCAGGCATGCCAAGACATCCTGGACAAGGCTATGTTTCCAACAGTTTGGGGAAGGCCCTTTTCTATCCCCAGTGCACAAAATAAGGACTATAAAGACATGATTTGATGAGTTTGGTGTGGAAGATCTTGACTGGCCCACACAGAGCCCTGACTTCAACACTAGAGAGCACCTTTGGGATGAATTGGAACGGAGATTGCGAGCCAGGCCTTCTCGTCCAACATCAGTGTCTGACCTCATAAATGTTGTATAGAATGAATGGGCACAAAATCCCACAGAAACAGAACAAAATCTTATGAAGAGCCTTATAAGAAGAGTGAAAGCTGTTATACAGGTACCTGCAAAAAGGGGACCAACTCCGTATTGAAGTATATGTATTTGAATACAACATGATTGCAGGTTTGGTCAGATACTTTTGTCCATATAGAATATTATAATTATCTACAGTAATTGATGTCTCATCAGGTTTACACCTGTGTTATGAGAATAAAACCTTCATGTTTTTTTATTGATTTTTTAATTCCCTCATTAACACACAAAGTACAGGGTCTAGAGAAGCACCAACTTGATTGCCTTAGCATTAGCCAACACTAGCTAAAACAGAACAACAATTGCAAAGACAGATCTGTAGAAAAATGTAAATGTAATAAAAGTGAAGAAACGCCTCCGGAGTCGTTCTGTCACCCAATATAGCAATGTTTTAAATGCAAGAGTGAATATAATGATGAATTGACTTGTTAAAAATAATGCTAGCTGACTAGAGAGAAGAACTGGCTAATGATACAAGTCATCATACACTAGCATCTCAACAACTAACAGAATTAATAAATACCTTACTTGTTCAGCAAGAAAACGGTCAATTCATCATGCCTGAATCCATCCATCCATTCTTTATCTATACCGCATGGGGGTATAGATGGGGGTCCCAGGGAACTCAGGGTACATCCTTAATTAAATCCCAATCTATCGCAGGGTACAAGTACACACACTCACACAATGCGGGCAATTTGGAAATGCCAATCAGCCTACTGTGCATGTCATTGGACTGCGAGAGGGAACAGGAGTCCCAGAGAACACCCACCATGGATGGCATGCAAACTCAACACAGAGGTTCAAATCTCAACCCTGGAGGTGTAATGCAGCAGTGCTAACCTCTCCGCCACTGTTTCGCTACACTTAAATTCATACTCCTCTTGTAATATCACACTCTTTGACTCTATCGTGTCGGCTGGTTTTATTTCCACTTTAATGTTGCTGCATTCTCTCTATTCTGATTGGCTATGGCTATTGGTTGGGCTTATTTGAGTTGGGCAATGATGGTGTTTCATGAATCTGAGCTGACATAAGATATATACATATAAACCAATAAGCCATAACATTAATGCTACAAAAAATTAACACAATAACATTTATTGTCAATTATATACAATAAACTGGGGGCAAGATCATGGGCACACAGGTCTCACACATGCTTATGGGAACCAATAAGCTAGCCCTTCTGGTCTGATACTACAGAAAAACAAATGTAGCACAAACTACCGGAAAAAGTCAATAGTGGCCACTCAGTCTTGACAGAAAGGCACCAGAAAACCCAGTGCACCACAGCCTGTCACACAGGGGGGCCAGCAGGCAAAGAGAAATGGAGGCCCAACCCCGCAACTCACAGCACACAAAGGATTCACTGCCAGTGTCCTGGTGTCTGGTGTCCCAGAGGTCTTGTGGAGTCATGCCCCAAGGAGGCAGAGCTGCCCCGAGGGCACAGTAATGGGTATAATGTTTTGGGTTGTTATGTTATGGCTGATCTGTGTATATTTCCCTCCAATTCAAACCCATGCCATGACACATTATAAAGTAACTCTAACCTGATTATGCATTGTAGATTTGAAGACATGGACATAAGCACGTTTTACAGCTTTCAAAGAATAGTAGCAGATGTCGTGAAATTCTTTTGAATTTTAATCTTGAGGAAATAGTTTCAGTGCAGACAAGTGTCAGATTCAGGTAGACATATCTGACAGTAGAACAGAAAATTTCAAAGTAATTTGGTGATGAAGAAGACTTTTGTAATAGTCTTACACCATTATGATTTTTAATGAAGATGTCTCTCTACATGTGGTATTATTATTGAACCAGGCAAAAATTTTGAGGCAAATACTTAATCATTTATGCACTTTTTTTTTCTTGTAAGTGCGTTGTAGCTCTGTTGCTAAACTTAAAAAAAAAATCATACCTGAGACACTAAATATGTCTTGGCTGATCAATTACACTTTGTGTTAGTGGAAAATTGTATAAATATCTTTTTTGCCCAACCAGGCCATTTAAGCTAAAAGCAGTAGACAGCTAAACCCTGATGTATAATCTGTCTGCTGACCACAGGCATTATGGGAATCTGACGCTTCGGAGGCATGTATTAAACTCTTATCAGGCCAGAATGTGGTGTTAATTCTAGGCATCTAAGCAGGAGATTAGGGGAAGATGGAGAAGCACTTTGGGGTGGAGAGGGGGCTCCTGAGGGCAGAGGGGGGGCTGAATTCCATGAATGCCTCCTGGATCAGGGGCCAGTGCTGCTGTGTTTGGATATGGATCAGCAATAGCTTCACCACCAGACTCTCCACTAGTTCAGCGTCTCATACTTACAGTATAAAGAAGCAGGGAGACAAGAACCTGCTCAGAACCTGACTTTAGCTGGTTTATAACTAATTCAAGCTGTAGTAAAATTTAGCAATTAATAAAGTATCACACCATAACCATACCATACCATAAGTGTGTCTTACTTTTTTCTGCATTATTTCTATCATGAATCAAATAAAAATGGGACGGAATGAGTAGGGGTAAGCCCCATTATTGTTTTTTTTTTTTTTTTTATCTTTGGCTTGGCAGCTTCACACCATACAAATTTCAACTTATATATACACACACACACATACAAGCAAGAAAATCACGCACAAAGGAATCTGCAGGTCTGTTTGAGTGAAATGATTCTGGCCCCTGTGGTGCAGTGTGGATGATGAGAAATGTGTTGTCAGTAGTGACCTGATGTTTTCCGCCTCTCTTCATAAAGCTTCTCATTAATGTGAAAGAGAGGGAACGAGAAAAGCTTACGAATAGAATTTAGCTATGAGCACTTGGGCTTATGAGAGTGGCTCAATTCTGGGAAATCTTACGTCATTCTGCTGTTAGAGAGAAGCGGCTAATATCAGATCCTCTTCTTTTTACAAAACCTAACCCATTAAGTCTTGTCAGCTGACTTTGTGATATCAGAGAGAATTGCAGAATGCTGTTTGTTTAGCTTTTTATGAGACCAAATATCACCATGAAGATATTTATCCATGACGGTCTTAACATTATGCGGGCATTTGGCTAAACCACAGAAATAAATGGCCTTTTTGTTTTAAAGCAATCTGTTTGGGGGGAGAAAAAAAAAGAGGCAAGTCGAAAGATGTATTTGGGTGTGTTTCTGAGTGGGTGCATAGAATGATGAAAAGAGCATTATGAGTCAGATCTTAATCAAGGAAAAATATACATTCCATTAGCTCTGCTAACAGGGATTTGCAGTTGTTTTAGAAACAAATCCTGATTTTCCAACAATAATAATACTTTCAATGCAGATAAAATGGTATTAAAGTGGATATGAAAAAGAAAATAAGAAAAAGCTGCTTTTATAAAATAAAAAGCCACAGGTCTTACAAGCATGTATGAAAGTTTGTAATAATAATCATTATATATATATATTATTATTATTATTATTATTATTATTATTATTATTATTGTTATTATTATTGTTATTATTGTTATTGTTATTGTTATTGTTATTATTATTATTATTATTATTATTATTATTATTATTATTATCTGTTGCTTTTGTAAGCAACTGAACAAAAAACCTAATTAATGAAATACCTTCCATTGGGTTTACCAGTACAATGGGGGCTTAGAAGAGATATTAAATATAATATGAGGTTTAATTTCGCTAAACCAGAGTGAACACCCACTATTCTGATGTCTATGTAAGTAGCTGACTTTTACTTTAATCTTAGTAATCTTTAGTTGATTGTCAGGCGTTACAGTCACAGATTGGCTCCAAGCCCCCTCCACAGCGTTTTTCTGCAGGTTGTAACAAGATCATGTTCTGGTAATTATTTTGTTGTTGCAAGAATTAAAATTTTTAAAAAAGCCAGGTAAGGTAAATTGAGTGACTATAAAGACATTTTAAATCTTCTTTGTATTTAAGTGAACTTTCATCCTGTTGAATTAACTGAGTTTTTTTTTTTTTTTTTAAGTCTTACAGCTAAGATACAGCTAAGGTAATTTCAAAACCCTTTGGCATCCTCCGTCAGCTGTGGCTTTTTATTTTATAAAAGCGTTTTTTTATTTTGTAACTGCAAGATGTTGATGTTGATGTTGAGCTTCCCCTTTAATGATAACCACAGAGAGACACACAGAGAGAGAGAGTGATGTAAAAGAAAACACTGTTATCTGACTGTTATCAGCTTCTGAGGTTATCAGGTAAAGTATGCACACAGATAAGAGCTTAACGCCCACCCCAACACACACACACACACATACTCAGATTACTATCATACATATTCCAACCTATCTTCTCACTTCTAGTATCACCGCATATGTACTATATCTTTGATATGATTGTTAATTGGTGTGAATTCACTAATTCTACAGCAGTTTGAACACATATTTACTGGGATTTAGATGGAGCTGAAAGGAACGGGTCATTATGGACTTGGGATCAGTTCAAACTGTAGATTTTGTAGATTGTAGTGTGGTGATCACTAAACAAAAATCACTAGTTTGATCATTTTTCATGACTCATCGCGATAGTATTGAGACATTATTTATAAATGAAACGGACCCCACCTTGCAGTCTACGGTATGGATACTAGGAGGGGGAGCGTTCAGTACCATTAGTATACTGGGTTGGTTAGGGGGAGGGGTTGGGGGGGGGGGGTCACAAGGTCATTTTTCGGAGTTGGAGTCCATTTGCTAATCATCAGGATTTAGAATGTCTCACTCTGCCTTCTGCATAACTTGCACAAACTCTCATGCCTAAAGCCTGGCACATGTTCCATTTCACAACATAGTCACAGAAGTCTCACCTTCTTCAGGAGCCATTTTCTGTCCATATTTTTTAAACTTCTGTCTCACTTCCCAAATCAATTCCTTTATTTCATTCATCATAACCTACTGCAATGTCCGTTCCAGTTAGTAGAAAGCGTTTAACTGGTTTTTAACTCTCCGTGGATGTAAATTGATGGTTCCACCGGGGTGAGAATACTGCTAAGCGCCCACACACAGGTGAACAGTCACCACTAACTGCACTACATTAATCCTGTCAGTGTACGCATGAGTGCATTGCTCATTTGCACTTTAAAGGTACATTAGGTGCATATTTTTAAACTGTGTATTTTACAGACCGCATTTGTGTCCTATCACATCGAATCAGGTATTAAGTTTGATGTTGGGCGATTGCAATTCATAAATATGTACTGTATATTTTCCGATTCCTGGTTCAATAAGTATATTATATATCACTGTATCGTGTCTGGTTCCTGAGATATGACCTCTGAAAAATCTGTCGTAATTTTTTTTTTTTAATAAATAAATGAGGATTCCATGACATAGTAAAAAAGAGGAAACCCTCAGCCTCATTTTGACACAAGGATTTCCCTGCTACCCCTAAAAATAACTTTATAAGCAGTGTGGATTTATAGCAACAACAACAAAACAAAAAAATTTCTATCACAACTGGACTAATCAGCGTGGATTTTATAAAGTGTTTATTAAGGTGATGTAAAGCAATGTTTAGGGTTAAAATTTCTCAATTCTGTTGAAGGATCAGAAATATAACTCATTTTTCAAAAATTGGAAATATGATACATTTCACCTACTGTACACTATTGGAAAAAGCACAAAACTGACCTGTGCAACTCAATGCCTCAATGCCTGACCTGATATGATGGATCACATTTAACAGTGTGTAAGAATGCATCAGTCATGCAGGTGCTGATGTGAATCTGTGTCTGTCCCTTTGGGCTGTCATGTTTGTACACTGATTATAACACTAGGGAGCCAACAGGCCTTAGAGCAAACACAGATGGACAGCTACTGAAGGACACACACATTCATTCTCTTTTTGCACAGACTCACTCTTAGGGGTCCCTGTAATTAGAACAGAATTTTTCCCCTTTATGATCTCATAAAGCTTCCAGTACAAACAAGTTTACGGCTCCAGCAGTAATTGAGTCTTTGTTTAGTGTTTATTCTACAGAATTACAGCTCTCGCCACTAATCAGCATTCTAGAGAAGCGTGACGTCTTTATGATCCAGGTACATGCACTTGCACTTAAAACCACATTTAGATTGTTGGGTGATTTTGCTTTAGTCAAAGTCATTATGAAATACTATTATTTTGCGTTGTAGCAGCTTGAGCTAATGAAAACCACATGAAGTGTTGGCCAGAAAACATAAGTTTATTGTTTCAGTTAAAATATTATTTCAAGCTCAATCTATGTAAACAGTGTAACTGTAGTTTCAAAACATGCTGTATATGCTGGCTGTCAGGGGTCTAACCATTAGTGTCTACAGCTAAAGCTGTGTGTATGACAGTATATGAACTACTTAATGTTTTTCTGGCTGTGATCATGTGATCGAATTAAATAAACTGTTATTAATTAACGAACGTATCTTTCAGCCTTTTGTTATTCATTAAGTTGTTTAATACTCTTTGCCTACATATTGTTGTATCACATTCAATATTCTCTCCTCTATGATGTTTTTATTCAATGTGGCAGTAAAGATTTATACTATAGATTGGCCTAACACCAACAACTGTTCAGTCATTTATAAAGCTATTAGAAAAAGCAGGTTAAATGAGCCATATGCATAGGAAGTGAACAAAAGGTCTCCACGGCGGTAGCTACCACTCTTAAAATAAACCCTAATATCTACCCCTATTACTTTGTCTCCAGATCACTGAAGATAATCATTATTCTGGTTCAACCACCTCTATTGAATATTATGGAATGAACAATAACAGTGAAGTAAACAAAACCAAACAAATCAGATATTCTGCAGATTCCGCATGATCCAATGCATAGTTAGATGTCACTGAAGGTGCGGATCCATCCATCCATCTATGGAACCTCTGTAGTCCAACTAGGGAAGCTGAAGGCCAGTGGTGACCATTGTATTTATTCACATTTTTATGACCGTGGTAGGACCTCTGCTCAACATTCACAAATGCATTCACACTCACTCACTCATCATTTATACCACTTTATCCTGTATTCAGGGTCGCGGGGAGCCTGGAGCCTAGCCCAGGAGACTTAGGGCACAAGGCGCGGTACACCCTGGACAGGGTGCCAATCCATCGCAGAGCACAGACACACACACATACACACACTCATTCACACACTAAGGGCAATTTTTGAACGCCTATTCTGCATGTCTTTGGATTGTGGGATGAAACCTGGAGAAATCGGAGGAAACCCACCAAGCACGGAGAGAACATGCAAACTCCATGCACACAGACACACAGACAGGAGGCGGGAATCGACCCACTGAACCTGGAGGTCTGTGGCCACAGTGCTAACCACTACCACCTACTAATTATTTTGCTCATTCAACTGCAATTTTCTAAGAGCAAGGGAAGTAAATGGAATCTGCGATGGATGATAGAATGAGCTGCGTTGATGCATTTTTTATGCATCAATGCATCTATAAATATAGCTTGCTTTAATGCTCATATGACCAACAACACAGACTGTGATCGTATTTCTTTTGTACGTGAGCTTGATTGGATCCCAGACTATATTAAACAGCTTTCCATGAAGTACTTCACGGTTTCTGAATGAAACCCGTGTGTCGGTGTGCGTGTGTGTGTGTGTGTGTGTTGGGGGGTGGGGGGGCGGGGTGTTGGAGTGTGTGACGGTCTCGGCTCATTAGACAGGGGGCGCACGGTGAAGTGAGCTCCTGATGGAGTGTTCTGGCTGGAATGGGTGTGGCCTGGCGTAGCTCCGCCCACCGCGCGGACACACACACGTTCTCGCGCGCTCTCAGTAGGAGGAGAGCGACAGGCGGCGAGCGCAGCACTCACAGCGGGGCCGCGGTTTGAAATCTGATCCGGGCTAATTTTTTTTTATTTACCCCCCTCCTCCTCCTCCTCCTCCGGAGTCCGGAGCTCCAAACTGTTTAGCGGGAGTTCGTGAGTCCAGCAGTTTCACACAGAGGAGCGCCCGAGCAGAGAGAGAGAGAGAGAGAGAGAGGAGCTGACTGCACCTCCGCGCACTGATACCCCGCCGGGCAGAGCGACGAGCTGGACTGGGTAACTCAGGCTTGGGTCTTAACTCGGAGAGACAGAGAGAGGGGCTGAAGTTTATCTGGATTGAAGAAGAAGAGCTGAACGTCAGTGAATGTTGGAGAACTCATATGGACTATACTCACCTTCTCAAAAAGCAGCTGGGCAATTTAGTGTGATTTTGTAATACCTGAGGATTACTGACAGCACGGGAGATTTTCAGGTGATTATATTTTATTCGTTCTTTTATATTTGCTTGTTATTGGGGGACGATATTGACAGGTATTATTATTATTATTATTATTATTATTATTATTATTATTTTGTATCTCGTGCTGATGATGTCACTTCATGTTCCTTGCTGCGAAGTGACAGTGCCTGCTTTCTTCCTTCAGTTTCCTCGTTCAAGTTAAAGTTCAATCAAATCAGATCCAAAAGACACTAAAGATATCCGATTATAATCCAATCCAATTTTTTTAATTCTTCTTCTTATTATTATTTATTATGATTAGGATTGTTTCCGCGGTCTAAGCAGTGTATTGTGGCATTTCGTGCGCGCTCCGGATATCTCTGCGATGCCACTACGCTTTCGGCTGTAGAATGTCTCTGAGACACAGTGCGCTTGATGGTGTGTCGGGTAGAGGTGCGGGCGTGCCAGGCAGCAGTGCTTCAAGCGAGGCGGCTCGGGTTCCGGCGGGTCAGGTGCTGCGCGCTCTGCGCGCTCCGAGGAGACGGCGGTCTCGCGCCTGAGCGCGCGGCTCTCTCCAGTCATCCACACGCGCACACGCTCGTCACTCCGTATGTAGACTGTTGAATGGTGAAACAGAGGAGTTCTACGGACATTTAATGAATCAGAACCGAGCGTCATTAAAACCCCAGCCTCATGATGAGAGAGTATACTAAACAATAACAGTGCTTCTAGTGGTTTATCTTCCAACGCTGATCTACTGCTGCTCTCTAGTACCATAGTGTGATTGTGCCATGTGTAATTCTAGCAGCTGTGTTCTGACGCATTTCATTGAGTGTAAATACATTTATATGATAATATATGTAATACATAGAGCATATGTATCCATACACATATGTCATAAACACTTTAGTTGCTTAACTGCTTCAGCTATGAGAATGTTCCCCTTTTGAAAATATTATTATTATTTTTAAAAAATCATCATTCATTTCACATATGTATGAACATTCTGGAACACCTTGTACTGCCTGTTAAAACCAGATTCCGGATGTTTCCACAGAGGTCACCCAGAAGCTCCTTATGTGGCCTGTATTTGGTTGACGGCAGGCACCCGAGCCTCTCTGTGTCCATTTGCGCCCATTAAGGAACGGACATCTGAAACCAATTTTGCGCATTATATTGCGTCGAACGTCTTGCGGGGTGTTAACGGGGCGCCAGCGGGGATCATTAGCCACCTGCGAGCTCGCTGTGCTCAACTCCATCAACCCTCGCTCACAGCCAATACCAGCCTTTTTCCCAGCTGAATGCAATGGATAAAACATGCCTTTATTCAATTTCGTGGTCAATGTAATCAGTGTTGATTCTGTTTCATGAAGATGGACAAGTAGTGGCTACAGTTCCCTTCATGGAAAGAACTCCCTGTGGCGAGGTGTGGGTGAGATATGTCCTCAGTGCTAATATAGGCTCTTACTTGACTACATTTTGATGCATTTCCTCACACCGAGCCACAGGGTTATTCCATCAGACTATCTGCACAGACATGCAGGGAGCAAACAGACATCCCAAAATTTTGCGCTAAAAATGTGTTATATTTTCAAGCAAGTAAGGTTCAGCCATTGATATATAAATAATATTTAGCTGACTTTCCTTTGACAGCTTTAAAACCGACGGCTCACTTAGCCATGGAACTAGAGGATTGTTCTTAAGTGATGTCTTTCAGAAGCCCCAGGTCGACCAGATCGTGACTCCTCTGATGTTTTATCTTTGTCTTTAAACTCAACTATTATTCTGTTAACAGTAAAAAGGAGCATTTCAAGATGCCTAGCTGTTTGTCTTTGAGGCAGTCCACCCTCATATTGACCAACAAACCAGCAACAATCTTTTCCCACTTATAGATGTTAGGGCTGCACGATTTGGTCAAAAAGTCACATCGCGATTACTGCGATTGCATTTTGAACTGTGATGTGTAACATTTTGTATTTAAATATATTCAGTGTTGATCACTCCTTTTAAAAGCGAACAGTTTAACTAAAACATAATGAAAAAATATATATGAAATAATGAATATTGAATGAATACCAAAAGTATTGACCAACTCCACATAAACTCCTGAATATGCATCTATTACCTACTATAAAATCCAGCGTTTTTTGCGATGAGATAACTGCACTGCTCTATATCGTGATTTAGATTTGCAGCATTAATAAGCATGCTTTAAGGTGGGTACAGTTTAATTTGACAATAAGAAAACAAATAATAGCAATATTTTGCTGCGTACAGTTTTTCATAAAATCATTGTTGTTATTTTACTTCTTGCATGACTGTGTGGCGTAAATAATCCAGAGCTCAAGTTAATTCTGCGCACTAGACAGGACTAACTGTGCTGCGGTGTGAGTAGGAAAATCTGGGCCTGGAAAAAAAAAAAGATGCATTTATTAACTCTTATTTACTAACTGCGACAGGAGCTAAAGGAGCAAGTGCAAACTTGGATCTGACTGAAAAATCAATGCGTGTCTCTCAGGTTGCTCAGGGAGGAACTCAGACAGTGAACTTTGCAGCACTCTGGACCAGTCTCTGATTAAACCCATTTCTTCCCCTCACTGTCAGTCTGTTCCTGGCTCATCCTGGTTTTAATCAGCCTCTGTTCACATTCTCATTTCGGAAGGGCCGGGTCCACAGCCTTCTGTCTTCTTGGTGTTCAGTAGCATGTACGCTCACGTGTACGTGTCTGTAGACACACTTAAACGACCCGATGACAGGCATGTTTCCTTTTAAAAGCCAACAGCCGTAGGTCCGCTTCATGAAAGAGTTCTTTGTCGTTTGTGCAAATGTGGCTCTCTTTATTTTTTTCCTCAAAATTGGAGTCATTCATGACCACTTTCTCGCTTTGATTTTGTAAAATGTAGTTCTGCGAAAATGGATTATATTGTCTGTAATACAGTGTGCAGCTCACACGCATGTGTACACACACACCACACACACTACACTCCACTACACTACACTACAGGAGAGAGTGAGTAGGTAGAGGATTACATACAGTACACTCTCTTTCCTGGTCCATCGTTTTTTTTTTCTTCTTGTTGTTTAAGCGTTGTGTTAAATAAGAGACTTGGTCGGCTCAG
>JAAGKR010008058.1:0-33312 GCA_011419295.1 Clarias macrocephalus | reverse complement strand
CCCCCCCCCCCCCCACACACACACACACACAAACCACATTCTCCCACACCTCTAATGAGCTAATCCATCCACTGCTCAGGTGATTTTTCATTAATGTGTTTTGGTTCTTATCGTGATCATCATCCTTTGCAATACTCATCACCATCAGCAGCCATGATCTCCCCTTTTCTCCTTCTGATTCTCGCCTGCCTTCAGTCATTCACTATGGCCCACAGTAAGATACAGTCCATCTATTGATTTTATTTACATGTTTTATTTTGCTTTATTGTCTGTATTTGCTGAATCAACCTTAGGTTGGTGCTTTAATGGATTGCACGTAATCAGGATTGTTGCAAATTGTTTTTTTTTTTTTTTTCTCTCCATGCTTAGTAATGTTTCTGTTGAGTTTTGTACAACATTACTTGTCACACTTGCCCATGGATAGATAGATAGATAGATAGATAGATAGATAGATAGATAGATAGATAGATAGATAGATAGATAGATCAAATCATGTTTAAAATTCTATCCAGTTCCTGTAATATTGCAATTAAATGTAATGAAATAAAAGGCAACATAAACTTAATTCACTCACAGAAATAGAAAAATAGAAAATATTATTATTGATTTAGCATTTTTTTAGTAAGTAAAATACATGTTGTTCTTTTTACTTTACTAGTAAGTTTAAAGGTCATTATACAGGTTAATGTCCATACAGATTTTGATGTTGTTGTTGTTGTTTTTTTTAACTATGCAATGATTTGTTTAATAATGTTATTTGTTATACATGGCATACATAACTAATGTTAAGACTAATTTGAAATATGTACTATATACATAGTTCAAACTATATGAAAAGTCAGTCTTCATTTTCATATACCATGTCTCAATACATTTAACATAAGCATATTTTTGTTTAGCAACAATATAATTTTTACCGTCAGTTATACCTTTTATTGATACTTGGAAATTTTAATATGGTGTACATAACTGGACCTTAACAACTACTGAAAATTAATACTTGACTCTGAGGGACACAAGATAAGATAAGATAAGATAAGATAAGATAAGAATTATAAATATACAAATTCATGTTTTCACACAGATGCGAAAGGATCAGAGGAATGCTGTTTCTATTTTGCCAAGTATAAAATCCCTGTAACCTTAATCGAAGACTACAATGAAACAAGAAATGACTGCACATACCGTGGAGTCATGTAAGTTTTCAGCACATGATTTTTTTTTTTTCCTGGATATTCTGAAAACTTATTTTATGTGTTCGGAATATAAAAATGCTAACCTAACCTTCCTCTTTTACCATTACAGTTTTTCCTTCTTTAATGGTCGTAGGCCGTGTGCTAACCCCAGCTTGGAGTGGGTGAAGAATGCAATGAAAAAAATAGATCAGCGCCAGTTTAAAAGCCCAGCTCAACCAGTGACTAAAGTGGCTCTTAATTAAAGCTTAAATTGAGTTAAGCTTTTTTTTTTTTTCCCCACTATGCGCCGCTTACCTATAGTTTGTTGCTTTGCAAAATCAGTGTAAAGATCATGTTTGAAGATAAAAAAAATTGCATAAAAGATGCTGCAATTATGTCACTGATATTAATAATTGTCAGTGATAGTATTTTACTTCTTGCAAAAAAAATTCATTACATATTACTGATTTTTTTCCCAATAAATTCACATTGAAAATTAACTCTCTTCTCTCTCTCTCTCTCTCTCTCACACACACACACACACACACACACACACACACACACACACACACACACACACACACACACACACACATGTACTGTATATATCAACTATTTAATTCTATGTTGTCTTAATCAGGTTTATAGTGCAGCTGGATGTGTTTTTTTTTTTTTCATATAATAGTTAAACTACCTGGTTGTTTTCATTGATTGTTTGATCGTTTATGATCGGATGATCATTTATTGCTTCATCCAGAGCCTTACAAATCACTTCCACTTCCACCCAGTATAAACGGTAAGTAAGCCAAAATATAGTTTATATTATACCCTTTTATACTTTGCATTACAGTGGTACCTTGGCATATTAATTTAATCCATTTAGGTGGTGAGTTCTTAAGGCGAAATATGTAAGGAAATAGATAATCCATTCCAGCCACTCATAATATATCACCAGTTTCCAACACCATCATCATAGTTTTTTTGCAAATAAAAACAATCAAAACATTTAAAATGACATGTAAATGAAGTAAAATATGAAATAAACAGACCTTAATTTATGATTCCGTTTAGCACTGGCTGCTTTAAAATCAAAAAAGAATGCGGCTCCCTTTTCTTCTTGCTACGTCCTTGCGACCATTCTTAGGACCCATGATGCTTCACCAAATCATAATAACACACAAGAAATATCAGACTTGCTTTGCTTGGCTTTCCACTGACACAAACAAGTTTTAAACAGCAGTGCCTTGCAAAAGTATTCATACAGTCAGCTTGGATGGAGAGCATCTGAGAACAGCAATTTTCAAGTCAAGCCACAGATTCTCAATTGTATTTAGGTCTGGACTTTTGACTCAGCCATTCTAACAATTAAATTTAATTCTATTTTATTTTTATAGTGCTTTTAACAATTGACATTGTTGCAAAGCAGCTTTACACATTTTAAATAATTATTAAAGTTTCTATGAAATGTGAATGTGTATGAATCAAAATTATAAGATTGTCCCTGATGAGCAAGCCGAGGGCGATGGTGACAGTGACAAGAAAAACTTCACTGAGAACGCAGTAGGAAGAAACCCTAGGAGGAACCTGCTTCAACAGGAAACCCATCCTAGTTTGGGTGAAACCAGATAGCGGGGATTGATCTACAGTCATACTTTGTGAGAGTGGAAGTTCAGTATTACAGGGGATGTGATTAATTGGATTATTGGAGTCTCAGGTAGACTGTAGGAAACTCCAGTCCTGAACTATCAAGCGACTGCAGTCACAGGTCCCCAGAGCACAGCTGTCGGTATCAGCCGAAGCCAGGACCGTCTTCGCAAAAAAAGTGGAACCGTCCCCAGTCACCAGACACATCCCAAACAGATCACACAGGGCATACATGCAGTTGCAGAGGGCAGAGGGGGGTCTGGATCACTGGCAGCTCAGGAGCAACATGTATATAGCTCGAACAGAGAGAGAGGCAAAGAGAGAGAGAAGGAGAGATAAAGGAGACGAGAGAGAAGAGGAGAGAACAGAAGAGAAGGAGAAATGGCAGTTATGTTTGGTCACTATTACACAATGTATAAAGTGAATGTATATTTAGGGCAGAGTGCAAGCAGGGACTCCAGAAGGAAACACAGACATGAGGGGGAACTGAGATGTAAAGCAACCAATCACCTCACCGTCAACAAACCTGAGTGATCAATGAGAGTGGGGAGGACAGCATCTAAACATACCAGTTCACCAGATACTCTACGTCCATGAGTCCCCCAGATCTGCTCCTACACCTAAGGCTCATCTATTTACAAAAATGCTTGGCTAAATAAATAAGTTTTTAGCCTAGACTTAAACACTGAGACTGTGTCTGAGTCCCGAACATTAATAGGAAGACTATTACATTCTCTTTGTAAGAAAAAGCTCCGCCCCCTGCTGTAGTTTTAATAATACGTGGTACTGACAGGCAGCCTGCATCCTTTGCTCAAAGTAAGCGAGGCGGATTTTAAGACACTAGCAGTTCACTCAGATACTGTGGCGCGAGACCATTTAATGCTTTATATGTCAAAAGTAGTATCTTTTAAAATCACTGCGAAATGTGTTCGTATGTTCTGGTTCTGGTGAGGAACCTCGCTGCTGCATTCTGGACTAACTGAAGCATTTTCATGCACCTTGTTGAACAATCAGACAGTAAGATGTTACAATAGTCCAACCTAGAGGTGATAAAAGCATGAACTAGTTTTTTTTTACATCTTTTAGGGACAATATATTCCTGATCTTGGCAATATTTCTGAGGTGAATGAAAGCTATCCTGATAATATTATCTACATGTGATTCAAATGAAAGGCTGGAATCTATAATCACCCCAAGGTCTTTCACTGTTGCACTTGGAACAGAAAAGCCATTTAAAATTATAGTGTGACCTAAAATCTTGCTTCTAGCTGCTTGTGGTCCTATGACTAGAACTTCTGTCTTATCAGGATTAAATAGAAGGAAGTTAATTAACATCCAATCTCTCATGTCCTGCACACACTGCTCAACTTTAGTAAGCTGTTTTTTTTTTCTACAATAACTGTGTGTCATCAGCAGAACAATGAAAACTAATACCATTTGTACAAATTATAGTGCTCAGGGAAAGGATGTACCGCAAAAAACAAACACCAAACTCCACTTGAGAACATGCAGAATAGTTACCATTTAAATCTATGAACTGATAACGATCAGTCAAATAGGATCTAAGCCAGTTGAGGGCCGTTATTAATTCCTACTACATTTTCTAATCTGTGATCAATAATATGATCAATGGTTTTAAAAGCTGCACTGATGTCGAGGCCAGTAGGAGGTTATTTACTACTGTAACAAGCGCTGTGTCTGTGCTGTGATGAGGCCTAAATCCTGACTGATACAGTTTGTTTATGCCATTCCTATGTAGATATGAACAGAGCTGCTGTGCTACTATATTTTCCAGAATCTTAGAGTTAAAGGGAAGGTTTTATATCAGCCTGTAATTGGACAGCTGACAGGGGTCAAGGTCAGGTTTTTTTTTTAATTAATGGTTGAATAACTGCCAATTTAAAGGATTTTGGAACTTACCCACTGCTGAGTGAAGTGTTAATTCTTTTTAACAGGGGTTCTGTCATTGCTGGTACAATCTGTTTGAGAAAATGTGTCAGTCTAGGATCAGGTTGACAATTTTGAAGAAGAGATGAGTGGATCTAGGATTATTTTGGTTATTTTCTATAAGAATGGAGAGATACGTTGATCTAGCAGCACTGAAAGCTTTTTTATAGTTCAGGATGCTTCTCCTTCCATGCTATTTAAAATAGTAACAATTTAGTTTGACGCCATTTGTGTTCTAATTTTCAAGCGGTCTGTTTTAAAGTGCGTGTGTGGTCAATATACCAAGTATTGACTTTCTTATCTCTAATCATTTTCCTTTTAACTGGAGCTACATTATATAAGGTATAATGAAATGTCGATTCTAAATATTCAGTCGCCTGATCGAGTTCTGTGGAGTCAGATGGCGATCCAGTCAAACTTGGTAATTCTGAGAGATTAGTGATAAAGCTCTGTGTTGTATTGGATGTGAATGTATGTTTAATGTGGTAGCGTGATGCTGTGCGTACATTATTACCATGACAAACTTTAATTGAGAGAAGACAGTGATCTGGACATCCAGCAATTCTACGACCATAACCTGCTGTAAGCCATGTCGCATTGGGATGGGACCAGAGCAAACTACTTCATTGGACATCGCCTTTGCTAATTTAAACACCTCTGAAAAAGTATTCTTGCTAACTTCTGACTGATGAAGGCTTGTATTGTTAGCTAACAATATGACCCTGAGTGTGATGTAGCTTAATTAAAGAACAGTCCTGGATTAAAGTGGGTTAAGGGCTTTGCTCAAGTGCTCAAAAGTGGCAGCCTGGTGAAGCTGGTGTTTGAACCCCTGACCTTCTTAGCGGTAACCCAGAGCCATACCTGTTTGAGCCACCCATATGCTGCTTGCACTTTGAACACAAAAGATTTCCCTATACTGTAGTCTTATTCTTTAATACCAGCATTGTGCATTACCCCAAGTGCAAATTCTTGTGTTGTTTATGTGAATAGATGCATGACTCACTTTTCTTTGCAGAATTTTTTTAATTCAATCACACTGGAGGGTGTTTAATAATCAGTGGTCTATTTAAGGATCTCAATCTGATTTACAGTAAGTCCAAATCTGACTAGGTCATTCCAAAAACTTTTTTTTTTTTTGACCCATTTTGAGTGGGGACTTGCTGGTGTGTTTTAGATTATTGCCCTGTTGCAAATCCTAAGTGCACTTGAGCTTGAGATCACAAACTGATGTCTCATCACCTACTGTGCTTTAAGTCTTCAGTAAAGGTCAATCATATTTGTGGGTTCATTCACCAGAAATCTTCCATCACAAGTCTCGTTTTTACTTGAATACCCATTGTAGATTATATTGTTTCTGTTTTTAAACAGGCGGCACGGTGGTGTAGTGGTTAGCACTGTCGCCTTGCACCGCCAGGGTCCGGGTTCGATCCCCGGCCAGGCTTGTTTCCCGTCTCTGGAGTTTGCATGTTCTCCCCGTGCTTGGTGGGTTTCCTCCCAGAGTCCAAAGACATGTAGGTTAGGCTAATTGGTGTTCCCAAATTGC
Source organism: Clarias macrocephalus (assembly GCA_011419295.1). Lineage (NCBI taxonomy): Eukaryota > Metazoa > Chordata > Actinopteri > Siluriformes > Clariidae > Clarias > Clarias macrocephalus. The sequence goes on along the minus strand of JAAGKR010008058.1, from coordinate 27,003 downwards.
CTGTAGTGTGTGAATGAGTGAGTGTGTGTCTGTGCCCTGCCATGTGCCCTATGTCTCCTGAGATAGGCTCCAGGCCCCCGTGACCCTGAATACAGGAGCGGTATAGATGATGAGTGTGTGAGTGAGTGTTTTTAAACACTAATTTCAGTGGAACCTCGGATTGCAAAAACCGCGGTTTGCGAGTGTTCCGCAAGATGAGCAAAGATTTTTAATAAATTTTAACTTGAAAAACAATCAAGTCTTGGTTTACGAGTGCCGAGTACATGCGCTTCTTGTTTTGACACCGCGCCTCACGTGATCACAACTGAGTCAATGATTTTTCTCTATCTTGTGCTGTGGAATTGTGGGTAATCGTCTTAGTGCGCGTCTCTCACTGGTATAATCAACATCCGTGCATGCGTGTACTGTTTAGTATAACACTGTGACCACATGTGTGTGCGTAAAACATACTTTATTTTGTGTTGGTAAGTGTGTGTGTACAGTGCGGTGTACTGCTTATTATAACACACGTATCTGTGCGCGTATAAAGCAAAAGAAAGTCTCATTACAGAGGTTAAAGATCCATTTGCTCCTTCTCTGTATCACCGTGTTGTTATGTGTGCGCGCGTAATTTGACACTGTGCCCCTTCACACACACACACACACACACACACACACACACACACACACACACACACACACACACACACACACACACACTCTCGCTTTGGAAACACTTAACTGTCTGGATTTTTTTAAAAGGTAAAATGCAGGTTAATTTGTTTTATTTTTTACTTTATATAACATTAATTATTTTTATGTGTTTATTTTTTTGGGCTGTGGAACGAATAATTTGAGTTTCCATCATTTCTTGTAGGAAAATTTGCTTTGATTTATGTACAAAAGTACCACCAATCACTATACAGAATTCTTTAGTGGTGTTGATACAAAGACAGTGAAGAATATGTTGGATGGAAGCATCATTACTCCTAGTATAAAATAAATACATGACTCACACTCACAGTAGCTCCACTTGATGTAAGAAGTGCTGGAAGACTCTTATGGCACATGTGGAACATGTTGAGAATGGTCCAATCGCATGAGCCCAAATATTTAAAAACAATATTGATTTGCCAAGAACAAAAGAGGGAGGGTTCAGGGCACACAACGCCGCGCCCCAAGGATGATTTGAGAAAATCCAATCTGAGCAAGTCACATGCTTTTCAAAAATTTACATGCCTACATAGACACTCGTTTGTCCTTTTTTGTAATTTGCAAAAAAAAATTATATTAAGAAATACAGCGGAATAGTGTGACTAAATGACTTTATATCATTATTAAAATAAAAAAATATACATGTATTATGTTAAATAATTACATGCTAAAGTAGCATTCCTCTATGCCTAACTTTAAGGGGGGTGGCGCCCCTTAAAGTTAGGGGCGCCACCCCCCTAACGGTATTGACCGGCCACCACTGGATGCAGATATAAATGTGCTAAGTAGGAACACAAAGGCCTTAACCTTTAGCCTCAGTAATAACCCAGAAATGTTTCAGCTTATTTGTACTGTTTAAATGTGCTTCATGAACTGGGTTTCATTCAGACCAATGAAAGGAAGACTTTTGCATAGTATGTGTGTCATGGTGAAACAACGCAGTCTGTAGATTGTGTGAAGATGGATAAGACAAACTTTCACACTTGAAACACTTGCTTGCATGCACATAGACACATACTCACGCACCCACACACCTAAAGAGAGAGAGAGAGAGAGAGAGAGAGAGAGAGTAAAATACAAGACTAAGTCTTATAGCTATAGATGCTGTGAATTCTCTTTATAGTGTATGGTATTTTAAATGACATTACATTTAACATATGAGCATGGATTTTCCAAACAACAACCACAACTGTGTATGCCTTTAGTCTAATTCGTGGTAAAACTGCAGTACAAACCTCTTTTGCGCCTGCAATTCTCCAAAATGTCCTGTCCTGGTTTGACCTGAATGTTCCTTGTAGATTAGCATGTCAAAACAAGTAGCATTTTGCAGCTTGTATTTCAAAGAATTTTACTTCCAAAAGATGCTGAGCTTTGTGTTATAAGGTTTGCACACTAAATGATGACAGTAAAACATTTTTTTTGTACATTGCTAATTGTATGCATATTTTTGTATCAGTCAGTTTACAAAAATACATAGAAATGTAAAATTTTGTATTAAACATCAACATGTTTCATAATACACTGACTGCTTATTTAAAATACTATATCAATTATTTTGATGTCTGTGTGCATATGCATCTATGCACTACGGGAAGAAGGTGAGCCAGTGGAGGCAGAAAGATGCTCTGGGCAATGCTCTGCTGGGAGACCTTGGATCCTTCCATTCATGTGGATGTACAGTACTGTACTAAGACATATACTACCTATCTCAACATTGTGGTCGACCCCTTCTTGGAAACGATGTTTGCTGATGGCAGTAGCGTCTTTCAGCAGGATAATATGCCCTGCACTACTGCTCAGGAATCATTTCAGGAATATGCAATCCAATCCAGCATCTGTGGAACATGCCTGAAAAATTTCTAAGTGCACATGCACAAGCGTGCAGCAGTTTAGTGCGGTTGCTCTCAGAGTTTTCCTGTTTTTACTTTTTATTATACTTTCCTTCTATTGTTTATTTATAACTTGTTCTTAGTTGCACAATGTTAATTATGCTTTCGGTGCTCTGGGTGATCAGGAAGGAACCGGTTACTTTGTTTACACAAAGGAGGAGGACGACAAGAGGATGCAGAGGTGGAAGGAAGCAGAGCAGAGGAGGTAAAGATGAAGAGAGACGTGCGGAGCATAAGGAAAGAATGAGAAAGTACAAGCTATAAATGATGTTCCATCTCTTCTCATGGGCAACATGAGATCTCTGGACAATAAGATGAACGAGTTGGTCGCTTTGTTAAGAACTGAAAACATCTTCCGCGAGTGGTTGTCCGAAAGGTCAGACCACAACCTAATCCACCTCATGCCAATATAAAAACCCCTGGTTCAGAAGGAGCCATAATGAGGAGTGTGAGAAGGTGGTCAGAAGGAGCCACTGCTACATTACAGAAGTGTTTTGAGGCTACAGACTGGGAGGTTCTCTGCGAAACTCATGGAGAGGACATTGATGGAATGACAGACTGCATCACGGAGTACATTAACTTCTGTGTTGTCACCTGTCTAGCGATGAGAAATATACACTGTTTCCCCAACAATAAATACTGGGTCAGCAAGAACATTAAAGCGTGTTTAAATGTTAATAATTAATTTTTTAGGTCTGGTGACAAGGAAGCAGCAAAGAAGGATCAAAGAATGCTTATTGGCAAAATCAAAGAGGGGAAGGAGTCATACAGGAAAAAACTGGAACAAAGGCTGTAACAGAACAATATGAGAGAGGTGTGGAGGGGCTTGAGGTGCATCACTGTCTATAAGACAGACTTTCAGGCTGTTAAGGGGAATGTGCAACGTGCAAATGACCTCAACACTTTCTTTAATAGATTTTATATGTCTATGTCTAACACTTCTCCCGGCTTCAGCCTCAATCCAAACTTTTATGTCCTCCCCTACACAGAAAATGGTCACTACTTCTGCACTCCCCTCAATCAATATCGAACAACGTCAAACATGGCCTGAGCCAGCTCAGCCCTACAAAATCTGTAGGTCCAGACAAGATCAATCCTACAGTCGTGGCCAAAAGTTTTGAGAATTACATGAATATTGGAAATTGGAAAAGTTGCTGCTTAAGTTTTTATAATAGGAATTTTCATATACTCAAGAATGTTATGAAGAGTGATCAGATGAATTGCATAGTCCTTCTTTGCCATGAAAATGAACGTAATCTGGAAAAAAAAAAAAAAAAAAAAACTTTCCACTGCATTTCATTGCTGTCATTAAAGGACCTGCTGAGATCATTTCAGTAATTGTCTTGTTAACTCAGGTGAGAATGTTGATGAGCACAAGGTTGGAGATCATTATGTCAGGCTGATTGGGTTAGAATGGCAGACTTGACACGTTAAAAGGAGGGTGATGCTTGAAATCATTGTTCTTTCATTGTTAACCATGGTGACCTGCAAAGAAACGCGTGCAGCCATCATTGCGTTGCATAAAAATGGCTTCACAGGCAAGGATATTGTGGCTACTAAGATTGCACCTAAATCAACAATGTGTAGGATCATCAAGAACTTCAAGGAAAGAGGTTCAATTCTTGTTAAGAAGCTTTAGGGTGTCCAAGAAAGTCCAGCAAGCGCCAGGATTGTCTCCTAAAGAGGATTCAGCTGCAGGATTGGAGGGCCACCAGTGCAGACATGCTCAGGAATGGCAGCAGGCAGGTGTGAGCGCATCTGCACACACAGTGAGGCCAAGACTTTTGGAAGATGGCCTGGTGTCAAGAAGGGCAGCAAAGACGCCACTTCTTTCCAAAAAAAACATCAGGGACAGATTGATCCTCTGCAAAAAGTCTGGCGAATGGACTGCTGAGAACTGGGGCAAAGTCATATTCTCGGATGAAGCCTCTTTCCGATTGTTTGGGAAATCTGGGAAAAGGCTTGTCCGGAGAAGAAAAGGTGACGCCACCATCAGTCCTGTGTCATGCCAACAGTAAAGCATCCTGAGACCATTCATGTGTGGGGTCGCTTCTCATCCAGGGGAGTGGGCTCACTCAGAATTTTGCCCAAAAACACAGCCATGAATAAAGAATGGTACCAAAACACCCTCCAACAAAAACTTCTTCCAACAATCCAACAACAGTTTGGTGAAGAACAAGGCATTTTCCAGCACGATGGAGCACCGAGCCATAAGGCAAAAGTGAGAACTAAGTGGCTCAGGGACCAAAACGTTGAAATTTTGGGTCCATGGCCTGGAAACTCCACAGATCTTAATCCCATTGAGAACTTGTGGTCAATCCTCAAGAGGCAGGTGGACAAACAAAAACCCACTAATTCTGTCAAACTCCATGAAGTGATTATGAAAGAATGGGCTGCTATCAGTCAGGATTTGGCCCAGAAGTTGATTGAGAGCAGCCCAGTCGAATTGCAGAGGTCCTGAAAAAGAAGCGCCAACACTGCAAATACTGACTCTTTGCATAAATGTCATGTAATTGTTGATAAAATCCTTTGAAACGTATGAAGTGCTTGTAATTATATTTCAGTACAGTTAAAACTGTATGTAAACACATACATTAATTCTAAAGCAAATAATACACAATATGTAAAATTATTATAGCATTACATGATGTTTCAGTAATTGAAGAGTTTACTCTATGCTGTGTCACCATACAAGCTTCCTGCTGAGGGACTTAATGCTCACATACAGAGTTAAATATAGAGAACCATTTAAATCCAACTGAAGCAAACTAAGACCCGCAAGGCACTGTCAAAAGATTTCCGGGATAATGTTTTACTAGTCAAAAGTCAAAGATTTCAAAAGTTTTGTCACTGCATATGTGGCAGGTTGAGGCTCCACCTACTTGGACCTAATTGGTTACTTGGCTTGTTGGCTGTCCCATGATGGGGCAGTGGGAGGATATATATAGGTTTGGTGACAGGTAGCCTTTTGTTATAGGTCCCGCCTCTTGTCTTGGTGTCATCACTGCATCATTCAGGTATGTGAAGTGAAGCTGGTTGGTTATTTGTGGTAGATTGCAGCTCATGGTAGTGTTTCCCTCAGAACGACACACTTAATGAAGCGCTGTTGCTGGCATTGGCCCGAGGTTATCCCTCTACAGGTAGGAGAGCTCGTTGTAAGTGCCATAGTTCTCATAATTTGTTTAAATGTTTAGCTGTGTCTATTTATTCTGATGCAGAGGTTGGCGTGGGACAGAATCAGACATGTGAGCCTCTTTGCAATGCATATTGTTCCCTGATAGTGTAATTGGGTTCCATGAGGTTCTACTTGCATGGTATGTATTAAGATTATCTGTTTGGTAAGCATGGGGTGTCAACTGAGCTGTCTAGAATTCCAAGTGTAATTCTTTTCTGTGCAGTTGGGGCTGTGTACTAACAACTGCTTTGCCTGGGTCCTATCTGCTGCTTTACTTGAGAGCTAACTGCTTTGCCTGGGTGCTAACTGCTGTTATTAGCTGGGAGCTAACTGGGTTGTCTGTGAGCTAACTGCTGTCATTAGCTGGGATCCAACTGCATTGCTGGGGAGCTAACGGCTGCTATTAGCTGTGAGCTAACTGCTTCTCTACACAGGTGTAGGAAATGGTGAGGTGCCGTGGAGGCCTAGTTGTGCCCCTTGTTGCCTGCTGTCACGCCTCAGCTGGTGTATCCTGAGCTCATATATTTTAGAATATCTCAGTTATTCCTGTAGGAAGGTTGTATGATGTGTTTGTATGTTAAATGTTAGTGGGATTGCTCTTTTTCTTTTATGTTTTGTAATAAAAGTTGATTCATTTTTATATCTATGTCTCCTGCTGTCTCACTGAGAACGAACCTGTGCTGCTTCTGAGAACAAATTTTCAATAAATATTCCAGGGTGGCGTAATCGTTAGGTTGCACTTTCTTAAAACCCTCGGTGTCCCGCCACACATAGAAGCACAATGGAGTCTATATCTATGAAGTGGAAAGTGTTTGGTACAACACAGACCCACCATAGATCAGAATGTCTCTCCAAACTGAATAAAAGAGCCAGGAGGAAACTGGCCCAGAGAGGCTACCAGATGCCTACAGAAACTATGAAGTAGGTGCAGGAATTGATGACAAAAAGTGGTCATCGTCTTCATGTAACATCAATATCAAAAATTTTTTACAAATGAGGCACTCAAACATGTAATTTGAAGATTCTGAGGCCATGTGAAAAAATGTGTTTGTGTCAGATGAGACAAAAATTTAATTATTTGGCCACAACACTGAATAATGTCTAGCAGAAATCCTACAAAACTCATCATCCAAATAACACCATTCCTACAGTAATAACATCATCTGCAGTATGAACTGGAAGACTTGTTAAGACAGAAGGTAAATTGTAAAAATACTGTCAAATTCTTGAGGAAAATCTGCTGCCCTCTGCCAGAAAGTTGTCAATCTATTTAACCCTCATACTGTGTTCCAGTCAAATCTGACAGATTTACAAGTTTCCTCAAGTTCGTGAGGTTCAATGACTTTATCCGCACATGGCTTTTGAGCATATGAAATACATTTGAAATATTTTTAGAAGAATTTTTGTGTTTTATGGAACTTTGATGTACTCATGGTGCTTCCTGTCAAAAATGAGCAGTCATTGGAAATGAACTCTGACACTGATGAGGAAGAAGACCCAGCTGAAGTGGTCCCATTTTGGTCAAAAAATTAACCAAACCCTTACCCTATGCCATTTCCCAAATGAATGAGATTAAGTCATGTTTTTAGCTTTTCACAGACTCAGTTTTTATTTATTTATTTATTTATTTTATGACATGTTCCATGTCATATATAATATTTCTCGCTGTGCACAGATCAGATGATGTCACTAATTAGTTCTCTCTTATCTGGTTGAGGACCAATGGTGATTACAGTCAGCTGCTTAAGTTAATGAATTTGATAAATAAATGGAAGGAATTTTATTTTATTTATTTTTTTTTCTGAAGTTTATTCTCAGCCCTGACAAAAGAATTCAAAAACTATTGAATTCTCAAGGAAACTGTACATTTCTGTGGCAAGTGACAGAATCTTCAGGAAATACTGAAGCAGGCATAGATTGAACGAGTAACAAAAGAGTACTGAAGACGTCTTTTAGACTCTGTGCCAGCGGTGCGGTGCAAATATTTTCGCTTTGAGTTGGAGGTGTTTAATAACAGGGCATCAGACAGACAGAAAGTTACAGAGCTGCAGTTTATCACATGCAAGGATGGAAGGAATTCACGCACAGACGTCAAGAGAGTCTCTGGTTATTAAAAAGAAGTCTAGCTCTCTGGCCTATTTCAAAGAAGAAGAATCAAGGCAAGCTGGCTGGCTGGTCAGGTTAGGGTTCTGTCACTCCTCCAGTTCAGCTGACGTAGGCTTCACTGGCATAATAAAAAACAGTATTGTAGTAAGTAGCTGGTGCAATCTCTCTCTCGCTCTCTCCTATGTGTATGAGATTAGTTCTGTCCCATCTGGATAACGAGTTGTGATCATTAGAATGAGTTGGTTTATTTAATGGATCGAACAAATATGTGTTAGAACTTTTACTTTCTGAAGCCGCGGTGTTCACATCAGCACAAAGATAGACTTCTAAATAAATAAAAAAATAAAACTTTTGTTACACCCCCCCACCAAAAAAAAAAAAACATCAAAATAATTAATACAAAATATAAATTAAAAAGAAAACTAACTAACCTGCACTTTACCTTTAATAAAAAGTACAAATAAATCCAGAAAGATAAGTGTTTGTATGTGTGTGTGAAGCTAAAGTAAGAGGAGAAGAGGAATGAGCCGCCCCCTCCTCCTTCTTCTCGTCTTACACAGTAACTCTTCCTCCTCTTTTTTTTTGAGTTTCACATACAGGCACACACAATGGAAAGACTGTTTTATCGCGAAAATAAATCTCTCTAATAACACTCGAGTGAGCGCACACTAACAGAACCACTATTGTAAAGTAAACATAAAACAAATTAACATGCACCTTACCTTTGTAAAGAATCACAACAGAGCAGTTTCAAAGTGTGTGTGAAGGTGCATGGGGCTTTACACATGCGTACACACGTAAAACAAGACATCAAAACTCAGTGTCAAAACAAGAAGAGCATGCATGCTACATGATACTCTGTCTTCGTAAACCAATACGTGTTCATTTTTCAAGTCATATTTTATTAAAAATCTTTGCTCGTCTTGCGGAACACTTGCAAACCGCATTACTCGCAATCCAAGGTCCCACTGTAATGAGCATGAGGTGTTTAAATGCAACTAACATGGTTATCTTTTTACTGTAAAATGTTAAATGTTTAAAAAAACATTTAATTAAAAAAAAACAAAAACAAACAAACAAAAAACACTGAGGCAATGTGATTTATGCATAAAAATATTTATTCATTCATTTACTCAGTTTATAGATTTAATTAGTTAAGTACTGATAAGCTTTTTATCTCATTTTATCTTTAAAAAGAAATTATACATTGGAAATATTTCATCTTTCTTACTACATATAATTCTTTTTTGGAAAATAAGTATGGATTACTTATGAATATAAAAAGGATTTAAACATTGATTTTAGATTTGGTCGATTGTTTTTTAATGTTGAGCTGGTCAATTTTTCTCATGCTGTCCTTCACCCACTTGACCCCGGGGTCTGCACACACCTGTTCTCCTTCGTTTAGAATAAAGCTGCAGAGGAGAGAGAAGATTTACATCAGCTTAAAACTGCAATGAAATGTAACATTTTCACACTCTTCCAACCTTCCAAGATTATTAAGATATATTTTATTAAACATGACCATATATCAATAATAGACATAACAAGACAATTGTTAAATGTTAACAGATATATACATTTTAAAAAAGCAAGCAGTGAAATCTTACATGACTCCCGGTTTTGTACATTGACGCTCTGTTTCGGTATAAGCTATAATTTTTTGTTCAGCGTTTGCACCCTTCTGGTAATTAAAACAGCAGTGTCCTGGTCCATGTGCATCTGTAAGAAAGGATTTATGCATTTAGTTCTGTGATTAAATATTCAATTGAAAAAAAAAAAGATTTTAAAGAAGAAGAACAAGATGAAGAATAAGATCAAAAAGAAAAAGAAGAAAAAATAATTAAATATTAAAAAAAAGTTAACATTATCTTACTGTTGGCCGTTGTGAAGCACTGAAGGCAGGTGAGAATCACCATGAGAAGCAGGAGAGAACGAGAGGACATGACTGCAGATGATGATGATGATGATGATGATGATGATAGTGATGCTGCTGCTGATGGTTATGTTGTATTAATGCATATTTCCTCTCATTTTCAGTCTATATACCCTGGTAAGAGGAGGAGGAATGTGGTTTGGGTTGTTTAGGTAGCACCAAAGATGACACTTTGCCTCCTCAATCACAGGAAACCCGGCTGTGGTTTTCATGTAAAATTAAGAACTGAATGTCTAGCACTTTTGCAATCAAACTCATCTCACCCTCTTGTATTAAATTATATAATAAAATAAAAACAAATAAGAGCAGTTAATTGAAGCTAAACATGTATTCTGTGAAGCCCAGCTCAGATCTTATGTATCTCCTGCCAAAGAAACATATTCATTTTTCATCAAGTGTAATGTTTGAAAATAATTTCAATAAATATCAGTAATAATTATGATATAAGGTGGGCAATTTAAAGCAATTCCAAAATCCAACAATCTGCTACAACATACCACTGACCAGCAAAGTGAATAACACTAGTTATCTCAATATAGTGGCACCTGTCAGGGGGTGGGAAACACATCGATCACCCACAACATTAACGCCACCACCAGGTGAATTGAATAACATTGATCATATATTTTATATCAGTACTGGTGACAGAATCATGGGTGCCAAAGGCTCACCCATACCTAAGGGGACCGAAGGCCATCATCTCTGCCTAATCCTACAGAGAAGACAAACTGATGAAAAAAGTCAATGTTGACTGCAATAGAAATGTATCAGACCACTGAAGGATCTAATTCACACTTACAAAGACTAGCTGTCTATAAAATTGGCTCAGAGCATCTCTAAAACACCAGGTTTTGGATGGATAGAGTTTTATTGGGTCAGATGAAAATAGATTAATATAGGAAAATTAGGAGGCAGTTAGAGAGAGATGGATGGATGGATGGATGGTTGAATGGATCTCAAACACACAATTTACTATGCTGATCATTTACTAAACAATGATCTGATCTTTTAAAAATTTTTGCCTAACTTAATTAACCACAGTGTTTCCATTATCAGAGTTTATAACTGTTGTCTTTTTACAATAAATATTTGATAAAAGCATTGGCTCAAAAAGCCAATCTCCAAAAGCAAAAATCTCCAAAAGCAAAAATCTCCAAAAGCAAAAATTTCCAAAAGCAAAAATCTCCAAAAGCAAAAATTTCCAAAAGCAAATCATACGTGGTATGTGTAGGTAAAGGGGTAGGAGTCCTCCAACACACTATTACTATTACTGTACGCTTAGTCCCCACTCCGGCTTTTACTGAGAATTAATTATCACATGCAGAGTTAAATTTAGCGAGAGAGAATTTACCTTTCACCTAACAGCACTGACAAGTAACTTCCTTCACCATTTCTCTTACTCAGCAGTCACACATACAGCAGATCAGTGAAGGCGTTTTCATGTATGTTATTAAATAACAAAAATTCTGAATAAAATATGAAATAATTATATACTTTATATATACCATACAGCCATAAAATGTAAACCACTGATAAGTAAAGTGATTATACCAAATTCTTCAATATTTAGATTTATGCCGTCATGAGGGAAAAAATGTGCACCTTCATCAGGGCCTAAACAATGATTGTGTCATTCACACCAAGTTCTAAGAACAAACAAATATTCTCGGATAATGAGAAAAAGAAAACATTGAGAAGTGAAGGGACACAAAAGTCTAAAGAATATTCTGGTATAAAATTAGATTGACTGGAGTTTACCAAGCCCTGTAGCTTTAAAACAGGCCCGAAATCACCAAACTCACCACCCCATGACCACTAGGATTGCATGCAATGGATGTTACATATCAACAATTAAATAAAATAATTTGAATCCATTTCGTGCAGTGTCTACCATATATGCTTTATAAATGAGCTGTCACAATAAAAACTATATTATGTGAGAATGAGTTCATTCATTTGAATCTGCACTTTTGTCAGAGCTCCTGTAACAGAAACTTTATCAACACTTTCTGACCAACCAGAATCCAGAATTATAAGAATTATGAAATTTTTTATGAAATGCCAGGAGCAGTGCAACAACAATAATAATAATAATAATAATAATAATAATAATAATAATAATAATAATAATAATGTGTGTCCAGCACCCCCTAAATCCAGACCTAAGTATAAAGCAGGTTTGTATTATGTTGCTAAAGATATTGATGACAAATGCTCTTTTATGTGAACATCTGCAGTACCTACTATCATTATTCAAGTCACCCATTTTAGTCATACTAATAAATGAGATAATGTAAAGTTGAATGTATTGCAATTTTGTCCCTAGATGGCACTCTTGCCACTTATATCCCCATTGAAAACAACATTGCCATACTGAGGAAGTAAAAGTGTACATTGCCACCGAACTATAACTCTGGAAATAAAAAATCACACTTTATAATGGTGGCTCGCAAGTTGAGCAGTGTGTGATGACTGAGTGTTAATTAACTTCCTTCTGCTTAATCGTGACAAGACAGAAGTACTGGTACTAGGACCACATGTAGCTAGAATCAAGCTTTCCGATCATAGCTTGGATCTCTGGATGCTTTCTGTTTCATCATGTAAACAGTAAAATACCTCGGAGTGATTCTATATTCAAACTTGTCATTTAATCACCTTTAGATTGGATTATTGTAATGGTTTCCTGCATGGATTTGCAACTACTGTAGGTGCATAAACAAGCTCCAGTTAGTCCAGAATGCAGCAGCAAGAGTCCTCACTAGAACCAAAACATACAGCTCATCACCCCTATCTTATACACACTGCATACATTTTCCATTGAAATTTCACATTTGTTTTAAAATGCTACTGTTAACTGTTAAAGCACTGTTAATGCTACTGTTAGAGCACTAAATGGTTTAACGTCACAGTGCCAGGGAACCTTTATTGTATTACAATGCAGGCTGCTTATGAGTACTGCATGTTTTCTCTGCGGTGGCATGATGTAGTGGTTAGCATTAGCCTTTTACCCTGAGGGTCCGTTCTCAATTTCCGTCTCTTAGTGAGTGTTTCCTCCAAACTACGTGACATGAGCTCCTCCCACTTGCATGTCCTTACAGATGCCCATGATTGGATAAAGAGCCTTAATTAATGTGAGAGCACTAAGTGCCTCCCATCCCACCCCACTGAGAGAGCTTGGCCAATCAGTTCTCTTCAGACAACAGTGGAATTATGAAATAGCCTTCGAATAAAATGTTCAAGATTCAAACACAGTCTAAGGTGTGTAAGTCTAAGTTAAAATATTTTTTTTTTTTTTTTGTGAATAAATTTGTATTAAGTAAGTGAGCAGATCTGGGGGCCTCATGGATGTATTATGGTGAACTCGTATCTTTGAATGCTGTCTCATTCTCATTGATCACGCATGTTTGTTGACGGCAGAGTGACTGGTTGCTTAAGTTTCCAGATCGCGAGCCCTCATGTCTGTGTTTCCTTCTGACTGGCCATTTTACTTATGCTGTCATAGTTAGTCCTGCTGTAGTCCCTGCTTGCACTCAACTCAAATATACAACTAACCTTATGCATTGCGACTGTGACTGTGTGTAATCTCTCTTTCTCTTCTCTTCTCTTTTCTCTCTCTTGCTCTCTGTCTCTTTCTGTTGAATTACACATGCCGCTCCTGAGCTGCCAATGATCCAGCCCCTCTCTGCCCTCTGGACCTGTTTGACACATCCTGCTGCTCCGCTTCCGGTTGGAGATCTTGTAACATGGAGGCCCTGTGTTGTCTGCTTGGGATGCGTATGGTGACAGGGGACAGTTCGACTTTACCATAAAACCAGTTCTGGCCTTGGGTGATGCCGACAGCTTTTCTTTGAGGACTTGTAACTGCAGTCACCCCATAGTCAGGATTGGAATTTTCTACAGTTTCGTACCAAAGCATACATCTCGTGTTATACTGAACTTCCAGGTTCCTAACACACAGTATGACTGCAAAACAATCATTGCTCTCTGTCATCACCCAGATGAGGATGGGTTCCCTGTTGAGTCTGGTTTCTCTCTAGGTTTCTTCCTATTGTCATCTCAGGGAGTCTTTCCCTCAGCACACATTTTTCTCACATTTCATACTCCTTTCATAATTTCCTTCTGATTCTTAAAAGCTGCTTTGTGACAAATGAAATTGAATTTAAAAACTGGATGGTGAACACAGCTCCATGGAAAATGGAAGAATGCATCATGCAATTTTTTAGCAAATTAGAAGAAGTGTCTGTGGGGACAGCGGTAGCTCAGTGGTTAAGACCATGGACAGTTCTGAAGGTCCCCGATTCAAACCCCACAACTTACTTTGCCAAGTTGCCATTGTTGGGCCCTTGAGCAAGGCCCTCAACTGCTCAGATGTATAATGAGATGAGTAAGTTGCTTTGGATAAAAGTGTCTGCTAAAGGATGGAATCTGTTCTAGTGTCATGTTGGGTTGAAAAAAAAAACATTACGTTAGATTCTGCTTTAATTGTAAATCTTAATAATTGTCTCATCTATTTTCCAAACATATTGACCTGATCATTAATAAAAAATGAACAAGAGGAGGCGATACAGAACGCAGGAGTATTTGTTGTAAACATGAAATATTAACGTCTACATTTTTCACTCACTCACTGATCATTTATATCGCTTAATCCTGTATTCAGGGTTTTGGGGGGCCTAGAGCCTAACCCAGGAGACTTAGGGCACAAAGCTGGGTACAGCCTGGACAGAGTGCCAGTCCATCACAGAGTCTAAATTCCTGACATATTTTTTATTTTTATTTTGAATAAAGACAGTAACTAAGTGTTAAGCAAGGGAATACAATTCCAAACATGTACTGTATTTTACAGCTTGTGCTACTTTGATATATTTTAGTGATGCACTTTTAAAATTACCTAGGTGCATTTAAGGGTTCGGAGTCATAGGTGTCACTGTGTTCCATTATAAGCATTTATAGTGTCAGTCTTACCACCATTTCCTTTACCACTAAATATGTTTATTATAAAAAGACAGATAAAGAGAGAATGTTTTATTGAAAATGACCATTATATGAATGTTACAATTATTATTTACAGTATTATTATTATTAATTATGCTGACTGCTATAAGCCAGCGGTTACGATTAAATATATTCCTCCTTTCTATGTATAAAAATGTATAAAAAGTACATATTGTACTAATTTTGTGTTAATGGAGGGAGGATTTAACCTCTCTGATTAGGTTTATGTGCACAAATATTACAATTATACATATGAATAATAATTAAAGCAAATAAATACTTTAATATCCAAAACAAGCAATGAAATATTAAAAAGGTGAATGTTATCTTACTCTCAGCCATTATGAAGGACTAAAGGCAGGCAAGAACCAGAAGAGGAGAGCACATGAGAGGACATGACTAACGATGATGATAAATGACGAATGAACAGAAACATATTAAGGCAGGTATCACTTCAGCACAGGTAAGATGTGTAGAGAAGAGGAAACACAGCCACCAAACCTTCATCAGCATATCACATGTTCCACCAGGGGTGAAAAGACACTAGAACACGGCTACACGACAATCAAGGACAGGGACAAGGCATAACCTCGCCCCCATTTGGGAAATCCGACCATGTCACAATCTTCCAATGGCAAAAATATAAACAAAGGTTTAAACAAGAAGTTTTGGTTCACTGGGAGGTAGGGCGCTTGTCATGATTTACGTTTGGCCGCCCCGCTTTTTTCCCACGCTGTCACTTTTGCCCATGTGCTCATATTAAGTCTGTGTCCTTTCCCACACCTTTGTTTCCGCCCCCTCTGCACACCTGTCTCAAATTCCCAGCTGATTACTCCAGCAACATAAAAATTAAATGCGAGAGAATCGAGGTGAAAACACAGTTGGATAATCCAGAGCTGCTTAAATCGCTGGATAATCAATCGTGTGTTTTCACCTCAATTCTCTCGCAAAGTTTTCACATGGCCAAGTTAGTTTGTTTCCTCGTTTTCTCATCTCATCCACATTCGCAAGGAGGATGAGTGGAAAACGGCGTTCAACACCCTGGTGGGACATTATGAGTACTTGGTGGTCTCTTTTGGCCTTACTTATGCTTCTGCAGTCTTTCAGGCCCTCATTAAAAACGCTTAGGGGTTTGAGGCCTTTTTGAAAACCTGTTTTTATCTCTTATAAATCTATATATTGGTGTGTGTGTGTGTGTGTGTGTGTGTGTGTGTGTGTGTGGTGTGTGTGTGTGTGTGTGTTCATCTGCCTTTTGATCAGTGAAAGAGCGTGAGCGTGAGTGCGCCTCGGGCTCATGCAGGCATTTTAGTCCCTAAAAGGCTTATTTACAACCACATTTCAGTCATTCACAGACACCATGCATTGTGCTACAGCTTTTGTTGTGTGTGTATTAAGTATTTTATGAATGAAATAAAGCTGCTGTTTCTGCTCTACACTTTGCACATTTCATCTCCCCTTTGATCAAAGCGCTGCTGATATGAGCTGATGCGAGCAGCTTTGTTTCAGTCAAAATATGCACAGATCACAAAGAGAGCAACTTTTGCAAAGCAGATAAAATGTCAAATCAGTACCCCAGAAAAACAACAGAGCACAAATAT
The DNA here is from genome assembly GCA_011419295.1 of Clarias macrocephalus. Taxonomy (NCBI): domain Eukaryota; kingdom Metazoa; phylum Chordata; class Actinopteri; order Siluriformes; family Clariidae; genus Clarias; species Clarias macrocephalus. The sequence continues at coordinate 10,611 of JAAGKR010008058.1, read as the reverse complement.
ATGCTTTCCGATTAAACTATGCATTTTCAAAAGTGAAAGAGCGTGTGATGTGAGCAAGTTTATTTCATCATTCCAGCCATTCATGATCAAATAATTATTCAACACTGGACACATACAGCTCAGTGGTCACTTTTCTCTGCCAGGTTTAACTTTACCCTCTCCTATTGCCCAGAGTGAAAGAACTCAAAGCCTGATGCACTCTCCAGGCAATTCTCATCTACCCATGACTCCACCTCCAAGAAGACCATCCTTTCTCCATCCTGCTAGCTCACAGCAGCTGAATTTGATATTGAGGCCCAAATCCAGTAAGCTTTGTCCTGTGAACCGGGGCCAAGCATTGTTCCTCCTAAACGCCTCTTTGTCCCCCTCAGGTCCTGGAATTGGCACACAGCTTTCAGGTCCTGGAATGAGCACACAGCTCCAAGCTATCCTGCGATCCTGGCTCAGCTCGAACCTTGTCTCAGGTCCACTGGTGGCCAACGTTGAAGGAGAATATTTGCGGCTTTGTGGCAGCATGTGACATCTGTGTCAGGTGCAAACATGCCAACATCACTCCAGTGGGCCTTCTCAGACCGCTACCCATTTCATCCCACCTAGGGGGCAACTTTACCCTGGACTTTGTCACTGGACTACCCCCCCCCTCCAATGGCCATAGCTACATAAAGACCATGGTGGATTAGTTCTTGAAGGCTGTCCACTTCGTTTCTCTGTCCAAGCACCCCTCCGCCAAGGAGCCCACTAAACTGATAACTCATCTCTTCAAATTTCACGACCTCCCCAAAGACATATTCTCCTACCATGGGCCCCAATTCTTCTCACAGTTTTGGAAGGCATGTCGCAGACTCATTGGAGCCACCGCCAGTCTGTCATCGGGCTTCCCCCCAAAAATGGCCATACAGAGAGGAAGAATGAGTCCCTTGAGGTAACCCTGAGGTGTATCGCTTTCTGAGATGTCTCCTCATAGGGCAAGTTCCTGCCATGGGTGGAGTATGCCCCAAAATCCCAGGTATCATCATCTACCTTGGGTATCAACCACCCTTGTTCCTTTCTCAGGAGGAGAAGGTCAGTGTCCCGCCTGCCCAAACCTTTATCTAACACTGCCGGTTCTAACAGCAGTTGCTCGATAGTAGCAGTTGCTCGATAGTTCAGGACTGGAGTTTCCTATAGTCTAATTGAGTCTCCAGTAACAAACCGGAATCCATATTAACTCACATCTTCTTCTGTTATACTGAACTTCCAGTCTCACTCAGTATTATGTGTTTCCCTGCTATTCACTTTCGCCCAAATTTCACCATTTTCACCTCTCAAGGTTTCTTCCTATTGCCATCTCAGGGAGTTTTTCCCTGCCACTGTCACTATCATCCTCGGCCTGCTCATCAGGGACAATCTTATAATTTTGATTCCTACACATTCAGATTTCATACAAACTTAAATAATTATTGTGATTGTGTAAAGCTGCTTTATAACAATGTCATTTGTTAAAAGTGCTATACAAATAAAATTGAGTAGAATTTAATTAAATCAAGTTTGCTGACAACATCGGTGTGGTGGACCTATTCACTGACAACGATGAGATGACCTGGAGGAGATTGGAAATCTGGAGAACTGGTGCCAGAGGAACAATCTCTTTCTAAATGTCAGCAAGACAAATCTGTCCATCTGTCATGGTCCTGTCACATCACGACAGCAGTGAAAAAGGCCTGGCAGCATCTCTACCAGGTCAGATGTTTGAGAGACTTCAGACTCTTCTTCTGGGTGCTTAGGAACTTTTAATCCTGCACCATAGAGAGCATCCAAAACTTCACAACCTGGTTTGGGAACTGCACCATGCAGGACATTTGAGCTCTACAAAGGGTTGTGAGATCAGCTGAGTGCACCATCCACACTGAGCTTCCTGACCTGCACTCAATCTACAGCAAGCGGTGTTGGACCAAGGCCAGGAAGATTGTGGAGGACCTCAGTTTCTTCCTGCAGGCGATATGGTCTCTTAACCAGAACACCACACAAGACTAAAAGATTATTTTTGCACAATGCACTTCACACCCAAGACATTTATGGACCATTTATGGACATTATACATTTGAACATTCATGCACATTTGCATTCACCCTGGAAATCTCTATTTCATTTTGCACACTTTTGCACATTGCACATTTATGGTCAGTACTCTTCTTCCCAGACATTTCTAAATTCTATGTCAATTTCCGCACCAGTGTACATATTAGGGTAGAGCCTAGCTGTACAAAATATAGACAATGGCAGTACAAATATTGAAAATATGTTATATTTTATATTTTGTTCTTATTGTATTCCTTAATTTATTTCTTATTGATAATCTTGATTTTAAGTTCACATGTGGTTGTATAAGCATTTCATTGCATATCGTACTGTGTATGACTGTGTATGTGACAAACAAAATTTGAATTTCAATTTGAGTGTGGTTTGAGTGAAGGGCTGTTTGCAGAGACATATTGACTTGGAGAGAAATAGAAGTCACCTCTTTCACAGGAAACATGACTGCGGTTTTTACCCAATGCCAGAAAGATTTGCATGTTTATCTCTTCAAAGCCAAACGTAATAAAATAAACATAAAGAAGTGCAGCTTTATTAAAGATCAATCAACACAAGAGCACATCACAATCAATACACATTGATCTTAAGCGTCCCTCATCATTAACATGGCCTGTGCTTCTTTATTCCCTTGCCTGTGTTTGTGGTATAAAGTGCTAATACACAATTTTCATTGTAGAGGTTTTGGAAGTGATGCTTGAGAGAGCAGTTTGAAAGCTATTTTGCAAGTCACCACACAGGATGTCTACACCTGTTTGTCTTTTACATGAACAGGGTGACAATAAGGAACATGATTTGGAACATGGAATGGTAAGACAAAATGCGTTGTTTTGTTTGTCATAATCCATCTTGTCATGAGTTGCATTTGACTTTCAACAGATGATACCTGGTCACAGTGTACCGACACCTCCACCATCAGGGTTTTAGACTGATAATATTCTTAGAAATGGTAAAACCAGCATGAGAATGTGTTTTCAACAGTGACACTACAAAACTCTTTTTGTTGCTCTAAAAAAGGTGTCTGCAAGACTCTCCAAAGAGAGCTGGGCAGGTGCGGTTGGCCAAGACGAGCGTGAAGAGCACACATGGGCACACTTTACCACTCTGCCTGACACCATCGCTTGCCAGCCTCATGTCCACAGACCAACTGTGCACTGCCTCTAGACCCGCATATGCACACCTTCATTATTTTCCTTTCTGTTTGACCCTTCCTTGCTCCTTAAAATCTTTCCAAATAAAATGACCCTTTTGCTGTATTACATCGCCTTGTGTCTTTGCATTTATGGTGCCACCCATTTATGGTGCAGAAGTTCTTACATGTGGCCATGGAGGCACCTTAAACATACCTTAGGTTGAGTCTTAAAGTTGAGATCATAATCATGCACATACAGTGCCAGCAGGGACAGTAAGCTTGGAGCGGTGGGAGGGGCAATGTTCACGGTGTGCGCCAAGGATGGATGTGTGCCTCAATCTTTTATCGCTGCCTGCTGACTCTGTAGGCTCACTATGTAGGCAGCCTCCACTTCTGCAGGTGTGAAGGGGTAGGGCTGCTGGAAATGGATAGGAAATCATTTTTAAATGGCTTATAAAAACATGGCGGAGTTTGACTTGAGGTTCTGGGGGTTTAACACTTAAAGAGCAGAGGCATGTGGTGGAGTCCCAGGGACTTTAAAGGCAAGAACTTAATGCAGCTGTTTGATTCCTGCATAAAGGACAACCGCAAGAGGACTCCATGAGCTCCCACAAATAAAAGACAGCAGGAAAAGACAGAAAAGCAGACAAATTGTGCTGTTCAGAGGCAAAGCCCCAACCTCTTGTCTTAGATGCCGTTGAGAGAAAGAAAGAGAGAAAGAGAGAGCAACACTCATCAGGCCAGCGTGCACGCTCAGTTAGTAGTGCAAAAATGAGTTTTGATGGATTAATGGTGTCTTCACTGCTAAGAAATAGACATATACTTATGCATCATACAATATGTGTTTGACCCCAAATGTATTCTTCAGCAAGACAGTGGCACCAAATATACAGCAAATGCCATTACAAACTGCAGCATAGAGAGAAGCAAGCAATCATGGAAGTGAAGCTTTGGTCCTCACAAAGTCCTGACCTCAACATTATTGAGTCTGTCTCGAATTACATGTTTAAGACAATCAAATCTGTTGAGTTTCTTTCAATTCAATTCAATTCAATTGTATTTGTCCAGCACTTTTAAGAATTTTCATCATCGCAAAGCCGCTTTACACAATCAAAAGAATTATTTAAGTTTGTATGAAATGTGAATGTATATGAATAAAAAAAATGGTCAGATAGTCCCTGATGAGCGAGCCGAGGGGGGCGGTGGCAAGGAAAAACTCCCTGAGATGGCAATAGGAAGAAACCTGGAGAGGAACCGGACTCAACAGGGAACCCATCCCCATCTGGGTGAAACAGAAAGCAGGAATTGATCTGCAGTCATACTGTGTGTTGGGTGGCAGGCAGTTCAGTGTAACCGTTGTTAATTGATGTTAATATGGAGTCCAGGTAGTTATTGGAGCCTCAGGTAAACTTATAGGAAATTCCAGTCCTGAACTATCGAGGACTCCAGCAGGACTAACTATAACAGCATAACTAAAAGGGAGGAGCTAAAAGGAAACACAGACATGAGGGGGAACTGAGATGTAAAGTGACCAATCAGGTCACTGTCGACAAACCTGAGTGATCAATGAGAGTGGGGAGGACAACATCTAAACATACCAGTTCACCAGATACTCTACGTCCATGAGTCCCCCAGATCTGCTCCTTTACCTAAGGCTCATCTATTTACAAACATGCTGCGCTAAATAAACAGGTTTTTAGCCTAGACTTAAACACTGAGACTGTGTCTGAGTCCCGAACATTAATAGGAAGACTATTCCATAACTTTGGGGCTTTGTAAGAAAAAGCTCCGCCCCCTGCTGTAGTTTTTATAATACGTGGTACTGACAAGCAGCCTGCATCCTTTGATCGAAGTAGGCGTGGCGGATCGTAAGACACCAACAGTTCACTCAAATACTGCGGCGCGAGATTATTTAATGCTTTATATGTCAAAAGTAATATTTTAAAATCAATGCAAAATTTAAAAACTTAGAAAAATTGTGTGCAAGCGACTTAAAAGGAGTGATGGCAATTCAGGTTTTGCGGGCGATGGGTAGTGAGAACGAAAAACGATTAAATTTTGATTATTATTTTTCTTACTTTACTTTTCATTTTTATTCATTTATAAAAATCTATTAAAATGCATACTTTTTTCACACCATTTTTCCCATACCATCTCTCTCTCTCTCTCTCTCTCTCTCTCTCTCTCTCTCTCTGAGAGTTTCTGTGTGTGTTTGCCCTGCTATGTCCACCCTGAATACACCTCTGAATATGGGAAAAAACAGTATGGAAGTAAAAAGTAAAAAGTTTAAGGAGTGTTACTAACAAGTCTCATCCACAGAGGCCCCATGTTGCAACTTTCAGGACTTAAAGGATCTGCTGCTAATGTCTTGGTGCGAGATACTGTACCACAGCACCTCTTCTACCTACACAGCTAAGGTGGTGCTTTTAACGTTATGGCGTTAAAAGCACCTGGCGTGTACATTTAGGTTAAATAGGTTAGATTTTATGATTTTAAAAGCCTTTAAAACTGCATATCTGAGTTAGCATAAAGGACATCAATACCTTTTATATCATGTGAATTATATGAGGACACATGAGAAAAATTACTTGAGAGGAAAATTAAACCACATGTACATACAACGTGTGATTTAAGTGATCACAAAAGTTCATGTGATGGTCACTGGATTGTAGAGTTCAGTGGAGTGGCAGAGCGTGTACAAGGACAGAAAAGCAAAAGAAGAGTGAAGGAGGGGTGAAGAGGAACAAAACTAGCTCATGGTTTCTGTGGTTTTATATGACAAAGCTGATAGATCACACACTTCTGTTTAGACACTTCGGAAAAATAACGATAAAAGGAAAACAAGTTAAGGCGGCATGGTGGTGTAGTGGTTAGCACTATTGCCTTGCACCGCCAGGGTCCGGGTTCGATCCCGGTTTGCATGTTCTCCCCGTGCTTGGTGGGTTTCCTCCAGGTACTCCGGTTTCCTCCCACAGTCCAAAGACATGTAGGTTAGGCTAACTGGTGTTCCCAAATTGCCCGTAGTGTGTGAATGAGTGAGTGTATGTTGTGTGTGTCTGTGCCCTGTGATGGATTGGCACCCTGTCCAGGGTGTACCCTGCCATGTGCCCTAAGTCTCCTGGGATAGGCTCCAGGCCCCCCGTGACCCTGAATACAGGATTAAGCGCTATAGATGATGAGTGAGTGAGTGAGTGAGGAAAACAAGTTAAATACCTTAATCCTGAAATATGAAACAAAGTTAATTAGTTCAACATTATTATTTCATGCTCAATGTTTATGTTGATGTTTTTTTTTTGTTTGTTTTTTGAGGTTATCTGATCCCTTTTTATATTTGTAATGTTGAATGCAATATTTCAATTATAGCTATTTCTAAAAGTTATGCTTTTAAATAAAAATATTTATAAAATAATATATGCATTCAAATGCAAATCATATGCATTATTAAATATACAGCATAGAATGTGTAGGTAATGGAGTAGGAGTCATCCTACACACACTCATGTTTCTCTACGCTGTGTAACCACACTGGTTTCCTGCAGAGGAACTTAATGCTCAGAGTTAAATTTAAAGAACCAGCCAAGTTCCACCTAACAGCATTGGTTACATCCTGTACCCTTTACTGAGCTGTAACAAGTATAACAGATCAGTGAAGAGGTGGTGTGACAAGGGGGTTGCACAAATGGAAAAAAAAAAAAACTAAAAGCATCTACAATGGAAAGATGACCATCGGAATGGGACCACTGGGCAATGGAAGAAGGTGTCCTGAGACACTGTAAGATGGTTGGTCAAATTAATTGCACAGACAAAAATGACAGCTATGACAGCTTAACTTAAAAAAAAAAGAAAACACAAACCTGAAACACAAAAATGATGGCATCCTAAGATGAGAGCATGTTGATATCCTTCCCAACTGCAGTGTCCTCATTGAGTAGATTCAAGCTTCAAAGAACTTTATTAATCTCAGAGGGAAATTGCTTAAATCTGGAGATGCCAGGGATCAAACCCAGGACCTCCTACATGCAAAGCATGCGCTCTACCACTGAACTACATCCTCGCATAATAACTGATCCATTGAGGCCCCACCTCACAACTTACAGGACTTAAAGTATCTGCTGCTGATATCTTGCTGCCATATACTGTACCACTGCACACCTTAAAAGTTCAAGTGGAGTTCCTGTCTTGAGAAGTCAGAGCTGTTTTCTCTACACAACGGGATATAGAAAATATTAGACAGGTGCATTTAATGTTATGGCTGCCTGATGTACACTCACCTAAAGGATTATTAGGAACACCTGTTCAATTTATCATTAATCAATTATCTGATCAACCAATCACATGGCAGTTGCTTCAATGCATTTAGGGGTGTGGTCCTGGTCGAGACAATCTCCTGAACTCCAAACTGAATGTCAGAATGGGAAGGAAAGGTGATTTAAGCAGTTTTGAGCATGTCATGGTTGTTGGTGCCAGACGGGCCGGTCTGAGTATTTCACATCTGCTCAGTTACTGGGATTTCCACGCACAACCATTTCTAGGGTTTACAAAGACTGGTGTGAAAAGGGAAAACCATCCAGTATGCGTCAGTCCTGTGGGTGAAAATGCCTTGTTGATGCTAGAGGTCAGAGGAGGATGGGCGACTGATTCAAGCTGATAGAAGAGCAACTTTGACTGAAATAACCACTCGTTACACCCGAGGTATGCAGCAAAGCATTTGTGAAGCCACAACATGCACAACCTTGAGGCGGATGGGCTACAACAGCAGAAGACCCCACCGGGTACCACTCATCTCCACTACAAATAGGAAAAAGAGGCTACAAGTTGCACAAGCTCACCAAAATTGGACAGTTGAAGACTGGAAAAATGTTGCCTGGTCTGATGAGTCTCGATTTCTGTTGAGACATTGAAATGGCAGAGTCAGAATTTGGCGTAACCAGAATGAGAACATGGATCCATCATGCCTTGTTACCACTGCGCAGGCTGCTGGTGGTGGTGTAATGGTGTGGGGGATCTTTTCTTGGCACACTTTAGGTCCCTTAGTGCCAATTGGGCATCGTTTAAATGCCACGGCCTACCTGAGCATTGTTTCTGACCATGTCCATCCCTTTATGACCACCATGTTCCCATCCTCTGATGGCTACTTCCAGCAGGATAATGCACCATGTCACAAAGCTTGAATCATTTCAAATGGGTTTCTTGAACATGACAATGAGTTCACAGTACTAAAATGGCTCCCACAGTCACCAGATCTCAACCCAATAGAGCATTTTTGGGATGTGGTGGAACGGGAGCTTCGCGCCCTGGATGTGCATCCCACAAATCTCCATCAACTGCAAGATGCTCTCCTATCAATATGGGCCAACATTTCTAAAAAATGCTTTCAGCACCTTGTTGAATCAATGCCACGTAGAATTAAGGCAGTTCGGAAGGAGAAAGGGGGGTCAAACACCGTATTTTTTTCTATATATTCATAGTATGGTGTTCCCAATAATCCTTTAGGTGTGTGTGTATATATGAGCCCTAAATAAATTCTAAATGCTCTCATGTAATGTTCCTTCTGTATATGGGCAGAAATACCAACAATTCTCGGTTCTCATCAATTTCTATAATCAAACCTATAAGCTTTGATAAGTGCATCAGTATTTCAAAATGGAATAGAGAAAAAGAAGTTTAAAGAATATTCTGAAAATAAATATTATGGAATGAAATGGATTTCATTCTTGTCAAAATTACTGCAAGTTCTTTCTGGTCCTGTAGCTGCAAAACAGGCCTTACTCACCACCCCTTCACCACCATGGCTGTCAGGTGGTATGAAGTGTTTGTTGTGGGTTGCTGTGTTTTCTAGACATGTGTTTTTTACACGTTGCCTTGTTTTCTGTCTTGCACTTTTTGCACACATGTGCACTCATTGACTTAATGTAATTCTAATCGTTGTTTTGTGTACTAACAGTTGTATAGCACTTTCTACTGTACCTGTATATGGTTGAAGTGATAAACTATGTTGGCTTTAATATGCTAAGACATGAAACTTTAGCATGTCAACAATTAAACACATTTTGAATCAATTTCTTTGGAGTGTCTCCCATACATGCCCCTGTGAATGATCTCTTACTATAGAAGCTACACCAATCAACCATAACATCATGAATACTTGCCTAATATTGACACCGACTGCCTTTTGTCACCAAAACAGTGATGTGCTCCTTTTTATCACAACCAACACTAACCTTTTCATAAATCTGATATTCTGATTTACTCTATTCAATTGGATCAGACTACATGGGCCAGCCTTCACTCTCCATGTGTATCAGTGAGCCTTGGCCACCCATGACCCTGTTGAGGTTTTTTTTGGAGCCCCTTTGGTATGTCCTGACTACTGCAGCCTGGAAACATCCCACAAGAGCTGCAGTGTTTGAGTTGCTCTGACTCAGTTCTCCAGCCATCACAATTTGGTCCTTGTTTAAAGCTACTCAAATCTTTAGGCTTGTTATTTTTTTCTGTAGCATCAGCTTCAGGAACAAAGGTTGACTTGCTGCCTGATACAGTATATCCCACACACTTCCAGGCTCCATTATAATGGAAAATAAAAAATGGAGCTACCGTGAGAAAACCCAAATTGGCTGGAGTACTAGGTCAGAGCAACACCAAAACCTACAGCTCTTGTGGTGAAACCGGTGAACAGGTGACAGGGTGATGGCTGGCAGGCTCACTGATGCACAAGGGGATTGAAGGCTTTCCTGTGTAGTCTGATCCAATAGAAGAGCTAGCATAGGTCAAATTGAGAAGAAAAGGGAAATGCTGGTTCAAAACTGGAGGGTGTCAGAACACACAGGTCATTACTGTTTTGGTGGCAAAGGGACTCTATAATATAATTACATTATAATTACAGTGTTACAGCTGATCTGTGTATATTGACATTAAACTGAGTGCATTAAACCTGTGATTTGTAGCTGCACTACTATAATCAGACCTGCTACAACCCAGAATAAAACAGTACTCTGATGCAGATATGAACATGTTCAGTAAAGAAATAAAAGCCTTAACCATTAACCTTTAAGTCATGAACAGGAAATATTACTGCTGATCACAAATGTTATGTCAATATATGTTTTTTTTTTTCACACAGAAAGAAAAGTAAGTGAGAGAGAGAGAGAGAGAGAGAGAGAGAGAGAGAGAGAGAGAGAGTGTGTGTGTGTGTGTGTGTGTGTGTGTGTGTGTGTGTGTGTGTGTGTGTGTGTGTGTGTGTGTGAGAGAGAGAGAGAGAGAGATTTTCTAAATATATAAAAGGTGTGAAAATTCTTCATTTGTGTAAGATGGAGTGGTACATGTAGTGAGCCGGAACTTTCAGATCAGACGCAGGTACACACACACAAATGCAGACTCACTCACTCACACACGCACACACACACACGCAC
>JAAGKR010008057.1:2500-33319 GCA_011419295.1 Clarias macrocephalus | reverse complement strand
TATATATATATATATATATATATACAGAGTTGCACATATCTGAGCTCGGTTTCAGGTTGGTGTTGCACATGTGTTATATATGTCGCATCATTTTCAGGCCTATTTAATGTCTTGCAATCCATTAATGCCTGTTTCATCATGTCTTGAAAAAAACTGTACGCTCCCCTTAAATTTTGGTCTTCTTTTGTACCCAATGATCAGGACGTCCTTCTCGGCCACCTGAAATGCTCTACGTTTCATCCTGGGCTAGTTCAAATGATTGTCAAGAGCTCACACACACGCGCACTCTCAAGAAATACCTTCACCTTCATGTGTTTATTTTTCTCTTTGATCCAAAAGTCATGATGGCCAAATGAGGCAAGAGAAGGTTCATTACACAAAGCACATGGTACACTAGCGCCCCCTACTGCTGAAACAGCTAAATCAGTTGTGGTCTAAGAATTTACAGTATATTACTAAAAAACACAGACATATTGGACACACCACATTTAGTTATTATTACATATTAAAAATATGATGCTTGTTCAAGTCAAATTGGGACTTTTCGCGAACGGTGGCATGAACTTGATTTGATGTTTACACATGACGTCAAAAAACAGTACAGTGATGAGACTCTAAGCCGCAGCAAAACATTTGACCGGTGCAAACGTTTTAAAGAAGGCCGTAAGTCCGTGAATGACGATCCTGGCCGAGGTGGGTCGCAGCCCACTGCAGTCGCTCTCGTGAACATTCAGCACTTGAGAACTGTGTGAACTGTACACACAATCACTCACCAACACCACTTGCACACTACAGGAACTCGACTAGGAGTTCTTGTCACTTCTCCTGTACACCAAGATATTTCTACTGTACATGTTTGGGTCATTAAAGGAGTTCCTGGGAGGCCGGCGTTTCAGACGTGAAGCTTTTCATGTGTACTGAGCTTCTACCAAGCACTAGTGAAACACTGGGATGAGTGCGTTAGTGAAGCAGGGGATTATATAGAGAAAGACATTTCTTCAGTACTTGGACAAATATTGACTATTATGACTATCATACGGCCAAAACATGGTACTGGTGCTTGAAAGTATGCCACATAGGTTAAAAAAAAAGAAAAAAAAAGTGAATTTTTAGAATTTGGGAATTTTCATATAACATAATTTTTCATAATACTGTACTTAATGCTTGTTATCTCCTGATCCGTGCTTCATTTTTTGTAAATATGCTACGCATTTATATTTTTTATCAGATTAAAAGAAACACATTTGCTAAATACAGTTTCATGCTCTTTTTATGTACAGTACTGTAGTGTCTGTAACTTGTTTTTTTTTTTGTTTTATTATTTGTTAGGGATAACCCCTAGAGGGCGCCTCGCTCCCAAAGACTTTTGGTTTTGGACTTCATTTCCCAGAGTGCACCTCGGTTGCTAATTAGTTTGATTATAAATAGTCCCTTGTTGAGTTTGGGTTGTTCTTGCATCTGTTCTGTTCTGATTATGTTTTGGGAATCTGTTCCTGGTTTCTCCTGGTTCTGTTTTGTCATAGCCTCTGGTTTAGCTTGTTCATGTTTTAGTTGCTTGTGTTAACTAAACTTTAAGTCTTAACCTTTGGCACACACATTTTCTGTATTATATGTATAACATAAAAAAAAATCCAATCAGCATCATTCGTGTAGCTAGTTAATTGGTTTTAGTGTAATGTTAGATACTGTATGCGTCATCTAGTGTAGTTTGGTGTTGCTTTATGTAGCACCATGGTCCTGGAGGAAGGTTGTTTCAGTTCACATAATGCATATGATTGTAATGAATTAAATGAAATAAACTTTGATTCTGAACCCAAAATAAATACACTGGGCGGTAATTATGTGTTTTGCTACCGTCAGCTGCAATGAGCAGTGTAAACATAGCCTCCCCGGACACCCAGTCTGATTAGTGGTTTTTCAGAGGTTTGACGCCTGCTTCAGGTCTGTGTGCGATGAGTGAGTTTGCATGTTCTCCCCGTGCTCGGTGGGTTTCCTCCAGGTACTCGGGTTTCCTCCAACAGTCCAAAGACATGCAGGTTAGACTAAACTGGATTTCGAAATCGCCCGTAGTATGAGTGAGCGTGTGGTGAGCGTGTGGATCCAGGCTTGGGACCGGGACTGGATCCAGTAGAAAATGTAAATATTAAAACATAAAGAACAAAAACAATTAAACAACAATAATACATACAAATGTAAGTATTCTTTTATTAACACTTGCCTGTCTTTTTTTTGGTTTGTTTTCAAAACCATAAAGCAATACAAAAATATAGTTGCAAGCAACGATGAGTGGGACCGAGCACCCTGCGCCATTTCCATCCGGACACACCAGAAAACAGTGGGCACAGTGGCCACATGCATTTAAAGGGGATATCCCAATACCTTTATGACATCATTTTAGAAAAGAGGGGATTTTATTGTTAGACCTCCAAAAAGCCCCAGATGCTGGAAAAATGTCCAACAGAAAGTTATTAAGCACTTTTCAGCATAAGTTTAAGGCATCGTCACTGCCTAACCCGTTTGAAAAATCAAAAATCCCTCTACAATTTTGCATCATCAACGTCTTTAGATCACACAGGCCCGGTTTGGTGGAGATTTAATAAATTCCCTAGGTAGAGTATATCGAATGCCTTCGGGTGAGTTGAGCCCATGACATGTAATGTGCAAGTTGTTCGGCTCAATGAGCTCTAAATGTGTACCGGGTTTCTCGTGCACACGTGAAGGTGTGTATGAACTATGCAGCAAAATCTTGCGTCAGACTCTCAGGGATGCTAATCGCAGCAGATTCCAACCTGTCTGTCAATCATCATGAGTTTTTGAGCAGGCTAAGTCCCCCAAAAAGCCCAAAGTGGTGGGGGAAAAAATCCTTAGGAAAACAATAGGGCCCAAGCACTATGACATTAGCAGTACAGTATGTCATCATAGTGTGTGAAGGAACATTAAGGCCCATCTTACTATTACGTCATAGTGTGTGGGCCGGTAACTCAGTCCAGTGTATTATAAAATGTAGCAAATATACTTTATTTAGATAATATATTGTATTCCATCTATCCATCCATCTCGAAATATAGTCCAACTAGTGGCCGTGAAGGCCAACAATGAAGCTCCAGGCCAAAAGTATTGTAATTTACTGATCTGCATTGTGGCTGCTAAGCAGTATATTATATTAACAGTCATTGCATTTATTATTCATCCATCCATCCATCTACAGAAGGAGCGTCTGTAATCCAACTAGGGAAGATGGAGGCTAATCGTGGCCATTGTATTCATTCCCATTTTACAACTGTGGAAGGACCTCGGATCAACATTCACAGGCAATTTGGGAATTGGCTTATTGGCAGTTAGCCTAACCTGCATGTCTTTTGGAGGAAACCAGAGTGCCTGGAGGAAACCCACCAGGCAATGTGAAAACAAGCAATCTCCAAAACTGAGGTGGAAACCAAACCTGGACCTTGGAGGTGCAAGGCAACATCGCTAACCACTAAGTTTATTACATTTTATAATACACTAGACTCAATATTCTTATTTTTGTAATTTGCATAATGTGATTATATTATATCATATATCATATAATATATCACATACCATCATATATCATAATCATTTTATATCATATTATATAGCTGATATATTATGTCATATACCATCATATATCATATCATATATCATTGTATATCATTTTTATATATAATTAGGGGTGCTCCGATCAGGATTTTTGGGGCCGATCACCGATCTCCGATCACTAGAATCTATATCGGCCGATACCGATACCGATCACCGATTAAAGGATCTCCTTGAAGGCTTATCATGTGGCATTATTTATTAAACTATATTTAACAACAATGTAAATCAACTGTATTTATTGGCCAGCAACATGTGCAACACGTTAACTTAAAATATAGAAGCCTGTGTTTGGTTAGTAATTGGGAACAGCTTAGACTTTAACATATACAACTTTCCTGTAGATAAAATAACAGACAAGTAGGACGTGAGTCGCCGGTGTTATGCGCTAAAATGCCCCCCCTTCCCCCCTATATAATCTCTATCATCTATTATATCAGAACAGAAATTTATAGGTTTATTATCAAATATGATATCACTATTATAATTTACCGTAGGCACGTCACAGGTGTCAAGACCATTAATACAAATTCTCATATAATGTTTATTTTCTGACACATTTATTTTGCAGGGATTTGTCATGTAAATGTATAATGTCATGTATAATGTTTGCACTAAATAAATATTTTTTATGAAGACTTGCATGAAATAATTTTTATTATAAAATAAACAATATAAAAAATCCATCTTGTATATGAAAAAAAACATTTAGGAAAAAAATTCCTATTTAACATGTATTTTTTTAGATTGGTTATTTTATAATAAAATTCGTTTGGTCTAATTTTTAATTCATAAACCTATAAATTTCTCACTCACTCACTCACTCACTCATCATCTATACCGCTTAATCCTGTATTCAGGGTCATGGAGGGCCTGGAGCCTATCCCAGGAGACTTCAGGCACATGGCAGGGTACACCCTGGACAGGGTGCCAATCCATCGCAGGGCACACACACATACACTCACTCATTCACACACTATGGGCAATTTGGGAACGCCAATTAGCCTAACCTACATGTCTTTGGACTGTGGGAGGAAACCGGAGTACCCGGAGGAAACCCACCAAGCAAGGGGAGAACATGCAAACTCCATACACACAGAGACGGGAATCGAGCCTGGCCGGGGATTGAACCCGGACCCTGGGGGTGCAAGGCGACAGTGCTAACCACTAAACCACCGTGCCGCCCCTATAAATTCCTGTTGATTATATTTAATTTTAACAAATTTAATGTGTAATTTTTCATGTTTAAAAACTTGTTTAAAAAAATTTAACGTTTGACAAACATGTTTAATCACAGCGCCAAAACTCGCGGTGAATCATGATGAACTTTACTTTCGGCCACCGAGCGAAACCGCTTATTGGGGTATCGACAGCTGAGTGAGTGGCGGCGCGCGAGTTGCTGAGCTCTTCCGCTCTCTCAAATGTCTGATGAAGTTCGTGGTGTTAAAATGCTTTGGGTGCTTTCCGGCTCGTGGAATTGGCTTGTTACACAGGTTGCAGATTGCTAATGTATTGTCTTTTTCACATAACACGTAGAATTGACAGATAGGTGAAGCCATTTTAGCAGCGCGCAAAAAAAAAAAAGGCCCGCGATTTTTGCGTCGTCTGATCGGCTTTTCTATATCGGCCATTATAGAGACCGCCGATCAATCGTCCCAAAGCTATTATCGGACGATTATGATCGGCGACCAATCAATCGAAGCACCCCTATATATAATGTTATATATCATATCATATCATATTACATTATATTATATTATATATTATCTCATGTCATATCAGATCATATCATATGCATGACATCATATGTCATAAAATGTACAATTATATTATTTTATATTATATTATATTATATTTACAAAGCACTACTATTTTGTGGAACGGTTTAGAAAAAAAAAAGTATAATACGAGACATATGAGACAAAAAGCAAACTAATAAAAGACTCCATTAGTGCGGAGATCAGCAGGCCGGAGGAGATCGACGTGTCTAAACTCTAGTTCCGGGATCGAGTGTTCGGATCCATTCGCTCTGTGTTTCTCTGCTTTTCCTGCTCGCTACTCTGAAGCGTGTGGCAGACCTGAGTAATCGATCCCAGCTGCCTCGGCTCGGCTCTCTACATCCTGATCAGAACACGGAAAAGCTTAAATAAACAGTTTAATCACACTGCGCAGCTCGGCTACGAGTCTCGCCGAGCCAGGAGATTTAGGTGACCGGAAAAGGTAAACGCGTTTAGTAAAAGAGGAGCGAAGAACGTGAGATAAGATAAGATAAGACAGCGCGTCGTGTTTGTGTCGTAAGGCTCGGCTCGCTCGCTCGCTCGCTAAATGTCCGCCACCGGCGCTTCCCCCGCCGCCTCCCCGGGCTCGCGGCTCTCCGCTCCGGCCGCGGGGATGTCGGTGTTCCGCTGGCTGGAGGTGCTGGAGAAGGAGTTCGATAAGGCGTTCGTGGATGTGGATCTGCTGCTGGGGGAGATCGACCCGGACCAGGCCGACATCACGTACGAAGGCCGGCAGAAGATGACCAGCCTGAGCTCGTGCTTCGCCCAGCTCTGCCATAAAGCGCAGACCGTCTTTCAGCTCAATCATAAACTCGAGGTGAGGGATTACTGACTCCTATATAATACTTACATCTGGCTCACCTTGCCATCTTCCCCATTGTCCAGTCTGATCCTCCCCAATTTACCCCAAATCCACCCTAATTTTCCTCAATCTACTCTCCAAGTCATTCCTATTCCTCCCAATTTGCCCAAATCCACCCCATATCCACTCCAATCTACCCCCAAGTCCACCTTGATCCTTCCCAATCCACATAACATCCACCCCATCCTCACATATACGCCCAAATCCACCCTAATTTTCCTCAATCTACCCTCCAATTTACCCCAATTTGCCCAAATCTACTTCAAATTTACCCCATATTCACTCCAATCTACCCAAATTCACCTCGATCCTTCCCCATCCACTTCACATTCACCCCATCCTCCCATATACGCCCAAATCCACCTAAGTTTCCTCAATCCGATCTCCCAATTTACCCCAATTTGCACAAATCTACTTCAAATCCAACCCACAGTACACCCCCAATCTACCCCAATTCACTCAAATACACCCGGATCCTTCCCAATTCGCCCAAATCCATCTCAACCCACTCCTAATTCACCCAAATCCACCCCAATTCACCCACATCCTCCCCAATTTAACCAAATTCCACCCAAATCCACCCCATCATCCCACATCCACCCAAGTCCACTTCAACTTCACCACTATGGTCCTCAACCCTCCCATATCCTCCCCAATTCACCCCAGTTCTCCCCCAGTCCCATCTGATCCACCGAAATCCTCCCCAATCTTCCCCAAAATGTTTTAAAAATGTATTTGGATAATATATTGTATTATATTTTAGAAAACACTCGACTCAGTTGCCATGTACTTTTTTATTTCCATAATGTAAATATCTCGTACATCATATATGAGGTGGTATCAAAAAGTTTAGAGATTATCTCTGTTTACATGCTCTGTTTTTTTCACTGCATGTCCTCGCCCTCAAATGCCTTAAAACCTGTCAGTAGAATTCGCTATTGGCGGCCTGGCACCTGGGGACGAATTCTTAACGCACGATACCGCAAATGTCGAATAACATAAGCCTGCACTCGGTCGAGCTGCGGACCCCAATCATCCCCAATCCCTCTCCGTCCACCCCAATCCTCCCAGTGTTATTCTGGGCCTAGTGATGGACTGAGCATAATTATTTTTACTAAGTGAAAATAAATAACAATAAAAACTTAATTTCATATCAGTTCTAGTTCTAATTATTTTAATTGCACAAACCTGTCCAACCGGACGAGCTGTCATTATTCCTAGTGTTTTCTCCTCTTCTGCGTCATCAGAAGTCAGTATTGTGCATTGTGATCCTTCCTGTGTGTGTGTGTGTGTGTGTGAGTGAGAGTGAGAGTGAGTAAAACAAAGAAAGTTGCTGCTGCTGACTTTGTAAGCATGCTCTGTTTTGCATCCTCCATGATGCCTATCTCTTTCATGACAAGCCATGAAACAGATCGTTTTTGTCCCCCATCCGCCCCAAGATTTAAATAATTTGAATCATCATGGATATCATTCAAAAACATCACTGAGGAAATTCAATGATATAAAAAAAATTATGTATAGTGTATTTGTACCGAAAAGACAAATAAAAAAAAAAGATCCCTACTCTCTCATATGATGGTGATCTATAATCGTAATTAACCATCTTTTATGAGCACGTGACACGAATGATGCTTAGACAGAGACCATAAATATCGTTCATATCGTCTTACGCCTTGAGCGTTTTAAACAAGATTTGCAGGTTTAGTGAAATGAGGCTACGGAACCAGTTCAGTCAGAGTCTCCTCATTCTGGCACCTGAATTTTCAATAAGTCAGGATCTTCTGATCTCCCTGGATCATGCCTTCAGTCACCACCTGCACCTTGGATTAACTCCAATAAAAAAAAAATCAACTGTCCTTTTCCCATTCACATTTTCCCATCCGAGGAATTCGTCCGTTTCTCTCATTTAGAGTCACCAGCCTCAGAAATCACCAGCCTCAGAAATCAGACGACTCGTGTGCTTGACTACCGCACCTCACTCCTGGCAGGTCTGCCTCTGTGCACCATTCGTACTCTGCAGCTGACGCAGAATGCAGCTGCACAGCTTGTTTACTCCCACACCTCTTCCACTTTCCCTGCACTGGCTTCCTGTAGCTGCCCCGCATCAAATTCAAAGCACTGATGCTCGCCTACGAAGCTAAAAACGTCCCAGCACTCACTCACCTCAAATCTCTCATCACACCACACCACGTTCCCCCAGATGCGCCAGCACTGCTCGACTGGTCCCACCATGTCTCAGAGATCATGGAAGACCTTCATCTGTCTCCCAGGTGGTGGAACGAACTTCCTCTAGTCTCTAAGTTCATAAAGCAGAGTCAATGGCAATCTTTTAGTCATGACTAAATACCTGTTTCTTAGGTGTTTTTTCTTTCTTTTTTTTTTCTTCTTAGAAAACTTTCCAACAGTTGCGCGCTAATCTTGAAACTTTTTGATTCCACCTCATAAGATCATCTTTAGCTTTATCTCTAATGCGCGTCTTTGCTTTGTCTGAGTGTCTGAAGAGCGTGTCTCAGTCATGTGTCCCACAACTTCCCAAATCTCTTCTTTCGTCATTACTGGAAAAAAAAAAGATTGCAGTTGTTGCACAATTGCGCTATTTTCACAACTTTTCGAGCTCTGCAGGAAGACGACGTGTAATGTTCTAATCGGCTGTCGGAAGAAGTCCCAGAATCAACCAGAACAGCTAATGCCTAATCGTTAAATCCCTGGGAAAGATCTGTTACTATGAACAAGTGTCCAACCTTGACTAAAATATTTATGCAGTAATATATCAGATATTAAAAGAACAAAACAAATGAGCTGTACAGTATGATGAGATAAAGTGTAGCGATTAATAGCTTTCCTCCTGGTATGAAATCCCGACACTAAACTAACAGACGCTCAGGATGTTCAATTCAAACTAGAGGACATCGTGTCCAGTGTCTCATGCTGGATATCTCTCACAGGGGTGTAGACTAATTTTATAAAAACCTTCCTAGAACCGTGTAATATATCTATATTTGTTTTTAAATAGAGAAACTGAAGAGCATGAACACCTCAGCGTTACTAGGCGCTGGTCCATGTCTGGTACCGGTGCCGGTTCAGTAGTGAACTTTCTAAGAACTGGCTTTGTTTATCCACGTCATTACGTCACTGTATACGTCCGTGTATGTTTCTGTTTTCCAAACAGTGCTAGTGACACTATTGTTAACGGCAATGCTAACAGTTAACGGCTAAAAAAAAAAACATTGGCGGAAAAAGAAATGCTAGCGCTGAGCACAGCAACATCCATGGCAAACTTCAGCATGGCTTTGTGATCACTTCTCATGGCTTTCTCATTCCTAGAAAACATATGAGCTGCCCATTACATACTATGGTGCTTAGGCTGACGTAAAACAAAGATCTGGTCCGAACCTGTGCACCAGGTCCAAACTAGCTCTGGAACCGCCTTGGTGGAAAAGGATTACATGACCCTTTACAAAGTTTGCGTCCATGAAAAATTTCTGTCTTTTAATTAAAAAAAAAGATATAAAGAATTATTGGTTTAACTTTGTATGTATAATAATTTTTAAAGAATATTACATGATGTGGAGTGTCTGCCGTACAGGTCCTCGTGTATGAGCTGTTACTTGTACCATATGTAGTAAATCGTCTACAGTGAACATGGAGCTGATGTATTTATATTGTGGTTGTATTTCATATAGAGTTCATATAGAGAAGTGTTACGAAAGTATTGACATTTCATCTTGTTAGTGAACACTGCCTCGGATATGAGCTCGACCTGACACTCGCTCACTCACTAAGCTTGCGTGAAGTGCTCGTTATAATTATCTAAGGTTGTCCTCCCTTTCTCTCTCTCTCTCTCTCTCTCTCTCTCTCTCTCTCTCTCTGTCTCTCTCTCTCTCTCCCGTCTAGGCTCAGCTGGTGGATCTGAAGTCCGAGCTGACGGACGCGCAGGCGGAGAAGGTGGTGGTGGAGAAGGAGGTCCATGAGCAGCTGCTCCAGCTTCACGCCCTGCAGCTCCAGCTCCATGCCAAGGCGGGCCAGACCGTCGACTCCAGCTCCATCAAAGACAGGATGGTGTGCAGCCCGTTCTTCACTCGATTACGGCTCGTTAGTAGGAAACGGTTTCGATCAGGAAAGCTATTGGGTTTGAGTTAAATTAGAAGCATCTCTGTCTTTATATATAATAGGTTTTATATGGGCAAAAACAAAGCAGATTTTCTAGCTGGAAGGTGGCGTTATTACATCATCATGAGTAACCCAATTACAAGCACTACACACAGAGAACGCGTAGCTCGCAGACTGATTTTAAATCATACAATGTGAATGGATCAAAATATTGTGGGAACCAAAGCCTTTCATCTTTAATGCATATAAAATAATTTATTTATTATTATTTTTTTTAAACTTTGCCATAGATTCAGACTGTACATTTCACTTCAGGCTCTGTGTTATATACAGTGTTTAAGACGACCAACCCAAATTATTTTATTAATTTCCTTTTTTGTGTTGTTTTATGCCACGCTGTAGGAAATGTCCAGGCTAAATGGAAAAGTTTGTGGCTTAATTGCAGCCGGTTGGAGAGAATGCAAACTCCGTGGTTCGGTGCCGCCTAGCTAGCAATCAGAATAATAATAATAATAATAATAATAATAATAATAATAATAATGATGAAAAAAAAAAAGATTTTTTTGTCCCAAGGGTCTCCAAACATATGCACGATATTGTCTCGCTCACAAATAAGATTTCACATTGAAACAGCCTTTAGTCCCGTATTAGCCGGTGGATTTCCTCCCGATTGTGTCTTTGCTCTCTAACCCTGGCTGTAATTTAAGCCTCCTGTTTAACCGCTCTGTGTCTCCTCTGTCTCACTGGACTAAGTGTAAAACGAAAGCCTGAGCGATTACTACAGTTCTGCCTTTTTTTAATTTTTTTTTTTAACCTCACTGACCCTGAAATCACTGCCTTTCTAACTTTTGACCCTCTGTGTTTCTCTCCTTGGCTCTAAGCCTGTTGCCTCCGTGGAGGACATGGTAAGTGCTCTGTGTCTACCTTGTGTGTTTTCCTCTCAGTCCATGTCTCTCTCTCTCTCTCTCTCTCTCTCTCTCTCTCTCTCTCTCTCTGTCTCTTTGTCCTGTCTGTGCGGGTGGACTTGTCTTAACCCCATGTGCTTTATATGCTGGTTTTTGTTTCTTTGTTTTGGGCTAACGGACTTATTACTGGCACACTGGTTTGGATTCTGTTTAAAGTTGGATATGGGCAATTTTCTAAAAAAAAAAAAAAAAAAAGGAAAGAAAAATAACATCCTAACACGAATTGGAGTCACTGTTATTACCGCAAAAAAGTCGATATTTCGATAATTTCTTACAGATCGATGAGTAATTACAAGTAATCACGGTAGCAATAAGCCGCTATAAAGCTAGAAACGCGTCAACCTACGAGGTGGTATCAAAAACGTTTTGATAGAGAAAACTTTGTAACACACCAGCAGATGGCAGCACCAGGCCGCACGCACCGTCACTGGGAGCACCGAGCTTCATAAGTCGGCGTGCCAAAAGACATCGTCCTGTCTAACCGGCAAATCATTCTGTCACAGTGACATTTGAGATGATTCACCAAGTTCAAGGCGATGACGCAACGAGTCGTTCGACATGCTTTACGTAGCGCGTGGACTTCAAGAGTGGAAGAACGTCTCTGGAAGAGATCAGAAAGACCTTCAATGAGCTTCAACCCCGTCTGGCAGCTTGTGCATGATGATGGTCGGAGAGCGATCCACAACATCGCTGCCGTTATCGGTATCGTATAGAACAGTCCGGAACAATTCTTGTGTGATTTTGAACATGCGCTGCTGAGTCGCTGATGAGTTCACAGGCCGCTGACCCGTGAGTGGAAGGAACATCACGCCAAAGGCCGATTAAAAACTCAGTCAGTGTGCCATGTGCAGTGGAAGAGCTATTCATCTCCACGACTGAAAAAGCTAACAAAGTATCAGCATCTAGAAATCCTTCCGTACACTACCAGACAAAAGTTTGGACACACCTTCTCTCTTTAACTCCTTGGTCTTTCCTGATCTTTCTTTCTTGGTGATTTCTGAGGCTGGTGACTCTAAATGAACTTCTCCTCTGCAGCAGAGATAGGGTTTGGTCTTGCTTTCCTGGGAAGGTCTTCATGAGAGACAGTTTCATCGTGGAGCTTGATGGGTTTTGCAAACGCACTTGACAGTGTTCCAGAACAGCCGGCTTTTGTGTCTTTTTAAAAAGCAAACAAACGAGCAAAAAAACAAAAAAAAAACAATTGATTGTTGATGTTGTTGTTGTTAATTAATTGACTATTACCATACGTGTTATTTCATAGTTCGTAGAATGTAGAAATAAATCACAAAACAACAACAAAAATCTAGACGTGTCCATGCTTTTGATTGCTGCTGTATACATATAAAGTGAAGCTTAAACGGCACCTAAAATGCAACATTTACCGGTAATTTTTTTTTGATATACAGATGAGTGTCCAGTTTGTGTTATCTGAGGGGGGAAAAAAACGAACAAACATTGTTTTTCATTTTGGAATTAAACAAGTCGGTTAGATTTTCCCTCTAATGTGACGTCATATAAGAAGAGCCCCTCCCCCGGCTTGTTCTCTAGCGGGTAGCTCATTTACAGAAACACTGGAAAGGCACGTTCAGAAGAGTGGAGGAGGAGTGAAGCGCAGATATCGTGAGGTGTTAAACAACTCCATTATTTCAACTGAAGTGTAAACACACGGGGGAAGATCTGAGACTTGTGGCAGCTTAAACCTGCGGTAACTTGTGGTAAAATATGAGACCTTTAAAATAAATCCGCGCTCCGTTAAAGTTCCTGTGCACGAGTTGTTGCGATAGAAATGATAATGTATTAAAAACATGGCATTTAATATAAACCTGTAAATATTGTTTATTATTATCATTATTATTGGTTAGTCAGTCAATATGACCAATTCTGACCAATCAGATTTCAGAATCAGCAGTGCTGTGCTTGAAAGCTAACATTGTAAATGCTGGTAAAGTGCTACACACACTCTGTATTACAGCTTTGTTAGTATGTGATTCGAGCATGTTGTCCTCTAAAGCTCACTGATGAGGAAAGTGCGCAGGTGGTGGGAGACTTTACAAATCAACATGTTGCAAATGAAATTACTAATAATAATAAATTGAAGTGAAGATTGCCCATATGACGCTTTAAATATTTCCGAAAGCTCAAAAAAGGTGATATAATCCTGCCGTTGTGCATATTAGGTAATCATTTGTAAAGTGTGTGTGTGTGTGTGTGTGTGTGTGTCTATTGTGCGAGTAGTGGGCTCAGTCTAGTTAGTGTAGTAGGTTTGTGTACGAGTTTGTGCATGTGTGTGCGCTTGTGTTTTTGACCATTGTGATTCTATTACTCTAACTCTGTGTGTGTGTGTGTGTGTGTGTGTGTGTGTGTGTGTGTGTGTGTGATGTGTTTTTACACTCAAAGTCATAAATAAACACAAACACATAAAGAGCCGAGTGTTTTCCTTTTTTTTCTATTTTAACTTTTTTCCTTTCTGCTCATCTTTAAGACACTCCGTGTGTGTGTGCGGTTAACAGGAGAAGGAACTGGAGGCCAGTAAGAAGGAGAAGGTGAAGGAGGTGAAGCTGGAAGCCGAGGTGAGGATGCTGAAAAAGGAGAACGAGGCCCTGCGCAGGCACATCGCGGTACTGCAGGCTGAGGTGTACGGCGCCCGACTGGCAGCCAAATACCTGGACAAGGAGCTCGCTGGGAGGTGAGAGATTCTTTCTCCCAAGTCAGATGTATTGCAGTATCTTCCAAGTAGAATGTAATGACATTTCAAGGGGCGGTCAAGTCAAACCGGGACTCGTGATGGCATTTCTCGTGAATGAAGGAATGAAACGGATTATCCGAGGACTTCATGCATAGGACGGTGATTTCCACATATGTGGGCCATTAAAGGAGTTCTTGGCAGGCCAGCGTTTCAGACATAAAGCAGGCAGTCAGACTATTGCTCCGGCGTGAAATTCCAGGATAAGTACCGTAGTGCAATGTTGTGTTTTGGGCGATTATTCATTTATTAGACCACAAGAAAAACATTCTTACAGTAAGTTATTTTTACTCTTACATTATTTACTCTGTTGATTTACAAGTGCGATTCAAAATAAATCCTTAAAAGTCTGATTAAAAAAAAAAAAAAAAGAAAGAAAAGGGTCCTAGAGGCTTCCTTTCACCTATTCAGTGTTTCGTTGCATGAGATGGAAATTTTGTAGAAATGTGACACCTATAAGCAGTAATCAATGCATCTGTTGTGTTTTTTAGGGTCCAGCAGATTCAGCTATTAGGTCGGGACATGAAGGGACCGGCGCATGATAAACTGTGGAACCAGCTGGAAGCTGAGATTCATTTGCACCGCCACAAAACGGTCATCCGAGCCTGCAGAGGGCGCAATGACCCAAAGAAGCCCTTGCCATCACCCGCAGGACACGTAAGTGTACTCTGTAATACGCACAATATGCCCGAGTATGTTGTAAAAGGGATTTAAACAAAAAAATTAAAAAAATGGAATCACCGCTGGATGTACACTGGGAGAATCAGTGCTATACTGACTTATCAAACTTTGTCTCAAACTTCAGGAACCAATGAGAGTCGAGCTACATGTACAGGTAGTCCTCGACTTACGGACATTCGAGTTACGAATTTCCGCATATATGAATCGGTATATAGGTCTGGTATATTGTATGCGCGTGTGTGTGAGTGAATGTGTGTGTTTCGGGTCCAGGATTCCCATTGCGATTTAAAGGATCAGAGACAGCACTCTTATATTTGACATGCGAGATTCATTTCCTTAGGTGCGATTCTGGGTTTTGGCCACATGATGGCAGTGTGGGGAAAGTGGATTGGTGTGCTTCGCCCGGTATATTCGTGTCAAAGGCATACAAGATTAAATTTGTCGGACTTGAGAGCAAATCCGACTTACGAACACACTTTTAAGTTTTCTTACTTAATGACACTAACATTGGCGTAAAGGTTACGGATGGTACCTCTTGCTACTCCCCTTGGCCCATTTGTGACTGTTACTGACTGCCATCTCTTCCTTCATCAGGACCCAGAATCTCTAAAGAAAACTCAAGGAGTCGGTCCTATCCGCAAAGTGCTCCTGTCCAAAGAGGACCACGAGGGGCTTGGGATCTCGATCACAGTGAGAATCAAATTTCTCCCTAACCGCTGAATCTACCACATTTCTCACATGCATGTTGTGTCTAAAAATTTGCTGCGACGTTTGCGCACCCAGGGAGGTAAAGAGCACGGAGTTCCCATCCTGATTTCGGAGATCCACCCAGCCCAGCCTGCAGAGCGATGTGGGGGGCTGCATGTGGGAGACGCCATATTAGCCGTTAACAACATCAACCTGAGAGACGCCAAGCACAAGGAAGCCGTGACCATCCTCTCTCAGCAGGTATCTGTCTACATCACTGGTTTAAAAAAACAAAAAAAACAAACCTGATTTGTGACGTACGTGTAGCAGCTCACTGGCTGATTATTTCATTATGCGACCCTGCAGAGAGGCGAGATCGAGTTCGAGGTGGTGTACGTGGCACCGGAGGTGGACTCGGATGATGAGAATGTGGAGTATGAGGATGAGACCGGGCATCGTTATCGGCTCTACCTGGACGAGCTGGAGGAGGGAACTGGCAGTAGCCATGCCAATGGCCCTGCTGAGTCGGCATCATCATTACAAGGCAAGAAAAAGAGAATTATTAGTAAGAAATAATAATTAGTGCCGTCAATCGATGACAAATTTGAATGTAGTTAATCGCGGTCCTAGTCTGTGATTAATCACGATTAATCGCAATTTTTAAAATGCTCAGATTTACTGGTATTATAAACGTGTAATGTTGGAATAAAGAAACGCATGACGAACTGGTTAGAGGAAACAGATTTTTTATAATGAAACTTGCCCTGGTGATGCTTCCTCAGTCGCATTAAACGCGCCGCGATTATGGGAAGCCATTTGGGTCAAACGTGGTCACATGATTAATTTCCGTTAAAAATGAGTTCTGTGTTACCATTGACATTATAATAATAATAATTTGACATTAGAATGAGTGTTTTTTGAAATCCGGTTGTAGAATATGCACCACCACCTGGGAGTACGATTTAATCGAGACGGTGTTTCTCTAATACTAAAGTGTGTTATTTGAGAAAAATGTCAAATCTGCTAAAATCGCTCAATACCTCCACGTCTCTGCTCTTGTATGCAGTCGTGGAGAAACACCTGATGGCGGACGGAGCCGAGAACGGCGACACTGGCATCTCTAGCGAGAGTCCTTCTGAAGAGACGCCGTCCAAGACGGCCGAGTCTCCTCAGAACTCGTCCTGAAGAGCTGGGAGAGACGAGAGGGGCTCCGGACCCCCACGTACAGGGAGAAGGAGAGAGAGAGAGATAAAGACTCCGGCTCTGTGACATAGCTGTAACATACGAAGATGTGTGTTTTTTTTACAGACACACTTTCAGAGTCCACTGGAGATCACACGGAGACATGGAGGAGAAACACAGAGAGGACAGCTTCTAATGTGGAAGTCGTACACAAGCATGATGTCTTCTGAATTAACACCATTTACTCTGGTCAGGAAAATGGCCGAGTGCGATGTGTATTTACAGAGAAGCGGCTCCAGATAGGTTGTGATGGGGGGGTCTTTTTTTTTTTTTTTCTGTTTTTGTCTATTTTATATTGTTTGTGTGCAGTTACTGATCCCCAGGAGGTGAATTAGACCTGAGCACTGACACAGTAATGGGGTATTAATCTACAATTTGTTTTTTTTTTCTGCAAATTAATTGGATATAGCAAAGAGAGAAAGATAGTATATATAATAATTATTAAACATAAGGGTAAATCCACTTCAAGTCACCAGGCTAGAAGGTTTAGACATAGTTTGTGAGATACAGATGCTCAAAAAGGGGGCGTGGCCCTGGACAAACTGTTGCATTCATACGTTTTGAATTGTTTATGCTGGATGCATGAAATGTTTTAGGGATTGTTGTCTAGTATAAAAGATCTTAAACTTCCTAAATAGGAGTCCAGACATGCATATTTGCCAATTTATGTCCTGCTAAAACTATTTAAAATATTATTACAAAGGTACAAACCTGTTCAAGTCAAACCGGGACTTTTGATTGTACAAAGGTGCTTGGGTATCCTCAAGGTAGAAAGTTTTCTCAAAGCCATAATCAGACTGCCTGCATTGTGCTTGAATCCCTGGCCTCCCAGGAACGCCTTTAATGGCCCAAATGTAAGGAAATGACGTGAGGTCAGGATGTGACCAAGTTCATAGGATGTACAAGTGGTGTTCCTAAATGATGGCGTTTCTTCCGCGAATTGGCGGTTGAAGTTATCCGTCGATTTTTCAAGGATCAGGTGTTGTAATCACTGACGATCCTGACGAGGTGGCTGAAATCGTTCCTGTGAACTTTCAATCACAGAGGTACAGCCTTCTTTAAAAAGAGCCCTCAGTATATATAATAAGTAAGTATGAAATATGCCATGCTTTTCTTCATTCCCTAAATTGGTATATTTGCAGCTGTGGACTGAAGACATCTTGTACTAGTCACAACAATCCTTAATGTTAAATGTCTTTCATCTCGCGTGTTTATTTAAACTGTTAACTTTGCTGCAGTTTGTACGATGGAGCCAAAACCCCATTTTAAAGCTTCAGTATCTCAAACTAAAGCAGACGGTCGGTCAGGTCGTCTCTGGTGATTTCACATGGATTGACCCATGAGTGATTTTGCTGTCGTGTTTCAAACATGTCGTTTTGACCTCTTCCTTTTTTTTCTTTTTGGAGAAGGTGTTGTTTCTTGTTGTAACACAGGAGGGTTGGTGGCTTGTTCTTATTATTCAGCCTAGATTATGTGAAATCATTTTATTATTTTTTTGTATACTTTAATGATCAAGGATAAGGGGTGTTTGTTCTGCTCAGTGAATACACATTTTCAATTCATCTATACAAGAACTAGAATAGACCTGACCTTGCAATAAGGCCTTCCTACTGTACCATCACAGGCATTTCTGTTCCCAACCTTGCTCTGATGGGATGCTAAAATCCCGAGTGTTTTGCATATGCGAAGTTGTTACAATGAGAGAATTGACGATCACGTACAGTATGAGTGGCATCTGGGGGGAAAGAAAAACCCTTCACTTACTCGAATTTTTTGAGACATTTTGAGGTCCAGAGAGATTTAAACATGTGCATGTATGTTTAGTGGCGGTGTTTTACTATCCACCATTGCTTTAGCTAGCTAGGTTTTAAACAACTTGAAACACACGCTCTGTCTGTCGCAGGAGGTTAACCAAGGCAAGGTGAGAACAAAAATATGAACTTTTTCAAATAAACTTTTTGGCTTTTCTCGAAGCATAAGCATAAAAGTAGAAGAAACAGTTTGGACCAAAACCAGATTTATGATGTGGCATGTTTTCACACCAGAAAATATCTTAAATAAAAATAATCTTTTATTAAAATTAATAACTGGTCTGCACATCTGAAGGATTTAAAAGACCATCCACCAGGGGACAGAACCGAGCCCAAACATCCTTTCTGCAAAAACTGATATGTTAGTGTCTATATATGTTAAATATCTTTCCTTACTAGGAAGTTCGTAATATATATATTCATAATAAGTATTAAACCTAGTTATAAACATTTCTTCTAATTATTAACATGATAATGGCAGAAATGTTACAATATGACTTAATTACATTTTTTGTTTTTTTTTTGCAGTATGGACACCATGACAACTAGTAAAACGTTGATGTTTTTATACCACTGTAGAGAAGAATGAAATATATTTACAGATATACAAGTATGCGAGGGAGAAAAAAAAAACTCAAACAAATGCCTAAAATGTCTGTCAGCTCAAATTTGTTCTAGGAGTAACCTGCGTCTCGAATCACACCGAACATATAATACACGTTCAAATGTGGAAAATGTTTAGGTTTGGGTATTAGAGGATGGGTAAAAAATGCATGCGGTGTAAATGATCTAAGCATTAGTGTGTATGTGAGATGCAGGTCATGTGTGTTCCGTCTGCCACCATTGTCCTGTTATTCTTGGCTCTGCATCATGCGCACAAAAATTTAGGAGTTTTGGAGACAAATCATATCAGAATATTAATGGCAGCCATTTTGCATACACACAACACGCAAGAGCGTAAATGTTCTTAACACAAATTACAGGTTATACATAATACGAGGGCTGTGAAAATGCAAAAGTGGGAATAAGTTTTATTATTATTAACTGATGTACATAGGTGGTTCAAACTGCACATGTTAGAGTAACTTTTTTTTTTTAACTTCTTCATCCATCTGTGCATGTTGCTCTTGTCAATGGCGTCATCTCATCGTAAACATTCTGTAGCGCAATAGGAGACCAACAGCAGCGACAAAGTTGGTTTGCAAAAAAGATTCAAGAGCTGGGTTCAAAGATAACCCAGCTAGAATGTGGTGGAGAACCTTTGTATAGAGAAAACGTTACTCCAAAAACATGAAGTTTGAATCTCCTACGTATGTCAATAATAACAATATAAAAATATAAACTTGTTCTGGTTTTCATGACTTTCGGTACAACCCTTTAACAAAAGTAATACAAATGGTGTAAATGATTGATTTAGCTTGCTAAGTCATAGCGCTAACACTGTCGCCTTGTGTGTGTATGTATGCATGCATGTGCGACCCTGTATAATGGACAAGGTGGTATAAGAGATAAGCGAGTCTTGGCGCTTTAGCTAACAAGTCAGGTTGAGAGTGATTTTCAAAAGCAGAATCATTTTAAAGAAAACATTTTAAAATCATAGATAATGTTAATACTATCAATATGTTTACCTCAGATTTGTTTTCAAAAATATTTATATGTTAAGATTTTAGGAACTTTTTCCTGTTTAGCCCAGTTAGCAATTAGCACTAAATAAAAATGGAATTACAGCCACAGAAATGCATTTTTAAAATAATTTAACAACACATCTGAGGCAAATGTTGATGTTCTCTATGATTTCGTCTCGCTTTCTTTACTGATTTGCACTCACATTGCCCTTAAATAATGATCATGCGTTAGCTAGCTAAAACCATCTCTCCCACCATTAGCTAATGTACTCTGTGTTTCTCGGTTGCCTAGCAACAGTGTTCTTCCAACTTTAACTCCTAGAAAAATGTATTTATAGCACAAAATTTTATGTTTTATTTAGACAAAAATTATAACATAGTTATATGATTGAAAGGTGACCAGTGGAAACTTTTTTTTAATTTTTGTTTAAAGTTTAGGACTGCCTGATAAGAAATAAGAGATGGTTTAGATGTAAAGATGATCTGAGGATGTGCAATTCGTGTGTGTGTGTGTGAGACCAGGTGAATAACAGGGTGCTGTTTTTTGTGCATCACTTAACATAAAAGTAAAGTGACGCTGTTATAGAAATATAATCAACCGCCGGATTCAGGGTTACCATGGCACTATTGATTATTTTAATATAACAGCATGTTCTGAATTGTTTTATTTCTCTTAGACCACACTAGCTGCCTGTGCTGAAAAATGCGTACTTATTAATAAATGAAATGCAACACATTTAATCCCCCCCCACCTGAAAAAAAAGTTATTCTAATCACTTACATTAAAGTAGTCACAAACTTGCCAACCTTTTTATTGTGTTCTCTCTTGAAGTTAAGTATTAATATTAATAATGCTGACAAAAAAAATGCATACCTGAGAAACCGTAAAACACAAATGCTTTATCCTCCGACTCCCTGAGAGCTATGATGATGTCTTGTGTGTGTGTACAGCATGAAATGTCAGAAAACC
The DNA here is from genome assembly GCA_011419295.1 of Clarias macrocephalus. Classification (NCBI taxonomy): domain Eukaryota; kingdom Metazoa; phylum Chordata; class Actinopteri; order Siluriformes; family Clariidae; genus Clarias; species Clarias macrocephalus. The sequence goes on along the minus strand of JAAGKR010008057.1, from coordinate 12,227 downwards.
TAATTTAATACCCCAAGTAGAAGATCTGTACTCTTGTAGTATTTGACCTGCCCTCTATTCTGACGCAGAGCTTGAACTTGACCCGCACACATCAAGTTTGCTTCTTATCTAGACCCTCTAAATTTATTTTTTAAAAGGTGGCAATTTGCAGACAATCAGCTTGTGGACCTGTTCATGTATTACTGTATTACACAGTGTGGGTGTGGCGAGACAAGATGATGATGATGATGATGATGATGCTGCTGCTTCATGGTGAACGAGTTATCATCATCGAGGCCGTGTTTCAAATCCACCTGTACTTCATATGGTTTATTGGTGATTGTTAACTTTCTGCTTGTCATATGATTCATATTTCTGCCAGCTAGACATGTGCTGATAATCAGTTACCTGCTCTAGCATGATGTTAAACTCATGATACTGTAACATGGATAGGGAGTATGCACTTGATTTACAGCTGATGAAAAACATGTCTCATTTGGAAGGCAAGGTTTCTTAATTTTTTTGCAAATTTAGATTAAGGATCTCTTATTCCTTAGTTGGAAAGACTGTGATGTGAACCTAATATCGGCACATGTCTACTGAACAACACGCGTAACCTGAAAGGTTTGAACTCTTAAATGTCATATCGGTATTTACTGCATAACAATATTGGAATAAACTTATTCGCTCACTTCAACTTCTTGGGTTTGTCTCGGCTAATGAGAAATACTAGTGTGTCTCTAAAGAACCCATAGATGGGGGAAATTATGACCTAAGGAAGCAATTACAGTACATGCACAGCACAAGATTTGTTAATGTAAATTCATTATGAGTTGAAGAGAAAGCTCTGTGTGTATTTTGTGAATGGAGGGGTTCTCCCCGTGCTAGGTGGGTTTCCTCCGGGTACTCCAGTTTCCTCCCACAGTCCAAAGACATTATAGGTTAGGCTAACTGGCATTCCCAAATTGTCCCTAGTGTGTGAATGAGTGTGTGTGTGTGTGCCCTATATGACAGGAATCGAGCCTGGCCGGGAATCGAACCCGGACCCTGGAGGTGCAAGGTGACGGTGCTTTACCATTAAACTGTAAAACGCAAATTACATGCGGAAACAAAGGCAGGACTTGCATCGTTGTTCACGCACTAGCCTACAGTACAGTGCTTCTGGAAAATTAAAAGCAATATCCACTAGATGGCATCGCAGAGCCAAAACATACAAGTAAAACTGTAACAAGTTCTGCTTAAATTTATGGCACAGCTATTAAAAATCGCCGTGACAATTCGGTTCAACCTGTCGTCAGTGTGAGTGCTGTCATGAGCTGCGTACCAAATCTACAAGTTTAAAATTAGAATTTTCATCGTGTTCAAACACCAGGGGGCAGTGTTATATCAGCATATTGCATGTACTGTATACAGCTGGTACTAGTGTTAAAGCATTATATACTGATATGTTCTGAGGAAATACAATCATATAAAATACTAATTATAAATTATACCCCATTATTGAAGTCTTATGAGTTGATGAGAGATTTGTTGCGATATATTCTCTGAACACACACACACAGAGAACAGATGATCCCCCCCCCACCCATCGGTGTAGTTAACATTCTGCATGAAGAGACATGCATGGAATTTTTGGTGAAGCGGTAAAGCCCAGAGCTCTGGAGATGAGAGAAGCTTCTTGCATGCTTTCATGTTGCTTTGATGCACATGGCGTCTTCGCATGTTGGTGTGACCCTGGAGACGAGAACAGAATGAGCAGGAACGCTGCGTAGAGAACGTAGCCCACACCCTGGTGTGAAGAGTCCAGATCTCACACACAAACACACACACTACAACGTCTGGCCGAGGAATTGACACACACTGCATGAAAGCAGATCGGCTTCAGTCTCCCGCTGTAGTAAATAAGGAATAATACATTTTTTTAGGTGTGCTGTTGTAGGAAAATCATCAACTACTGAGTTTCGTGGTGCGATGAAGCAGATTTACTGTTACTAACCAGCAGGTGCTGATTTCCCTGCGCCTTTGCATGCTTTATTCCTCCGAAAATCTGTCAACTGTTCAGTGTTAACGAACGATAAATGACGTTTTATGCATTTATGGACATTTATAGTGTTAAGGAATGTCCATGAAACAGGTCGGTTCCTGTTTATTAATAAAGTATTAATAATCATTTCCTCACTTTTCTTTTGAAGTTAATAAGAAAGAAAGAAAAAGGAAATCGAACCCATTATGGAGCGAGAGCTAACCACAGCGTTGTCTCTCTTGAAGACGTTGCTGGAGTGGAGAGTGTCACAAGTTCGTTATGGCTAATTATGGGTCGTAGGAATTGTGACAATCCACAGTGTTTTCAGCCAAGTTTGAAATGTAGCCACTGACTACTGAAACATCGTAGTAGTTCTTAGGTGAGGCAGAGGTGGACTGGAGACATTTTGTAGGTGGTTTGTGCAAAAAAAATCTGGGGCAAGTCTACTGAAAAGGCTACTAAAGGTATTAAATGTTATGCTTTAATAGGTACTAAATCCAAGGTTAAATCGCACCCTGTGCACTAAAGTACTGAACAGTGCGTGCTAATAGATACCAAATCTACGACTAAAGATAATCCTGTGTACTAAACTCCAAAATGATGTGCTTTAATAAATACTAAAACTACAGCTAAAGTAGTTGGACCCTGTGTACTAACATACTAAATATTGTGTTGGTACATAATAATATTATACTAAATTGATACTAAATCTAACCCAGCACACTAAACTACCAAATAGGTTCTAAACCCAGGGCTAAATCAGACGTTTCACTAAACTACTAAATAGCATGTTCTAATAGATGCATTTAAATTAAATCCACGACTATATCTGACCCTGTGTACTAAATTCCCAAATTATGTCCTTGAATAAATACTGAATCTACAGCTAAAGATGACCCTGTGCACTAAACTACTAAATATTATGTTCTAATAGATACTTAATCCAGGGCTAAATCCCACACTGCGCACTAAACTACTACCTTATTTGTTTTACTAAATACTAAATCTGACCCTGCACACTAAGACTACCAAGTCGTACGCTGTAGTAGATACTAAATGCATGGGCTAAATCAGACCTTGGACTAAACTACAAAACAGCATGTTATAATAGATATGAAATCCTGGAAAACTAGATCTGACTCTAATAGATACTAAATCCCGGGTGGAATCTGACACCGCACTAAACTACTGAATAGTGTTGTGCTCTAATAGAAATTAAATCCACAACAAACTGCACTAAAACTACTAAATATGGTGCTGTGATGCTAAATCTACATCTAAATCCCGTCCTGTGCACTAAACTACAAAGAACACTATAAATGTACAAATACACAAAATCCTAGGCTAAATCAGAGCCTGCGATTAACTACTAAATTGTGAGTTCTAATGGATATTAAATCCACAACAGAATCCGAACCGGTGCCAAACTAAATAAACTATCGCTCAGCAAAAATAATGAAGAGGGTAATTTATGTCGGTATATACATTTACAGTACGTTTACTGAGAAACTAACAGGGGGTGTAAACTTTTGAACATAACTGAACAGCAGTCTGAGGAGGGGGTCAGCTGCTGAGCACGACTGACGCAAAAACTGTGGCATTCCAACACACACACACGCTTTCCTCTTGCATTTCTGGTGGACACTGGTGTGTGTGTGTGTGTGTGTGTGTGTGTGTGTGTGTGTGTGTGTGTGTGTGCTGTTTTTATCCCGACTCATAATGCACATCCTGTGTGTTTAGGAAGTGGCAGCAGGCTGTAGATCAGTGTTTCTGTTTTACAGCCATGTGTGTGGAATGCACGAGGTTTCCAGCATGACGTTCTCACGGACCACGGCTGCTGCTGAGACACACACACACACACACACACACACACACTCTCTCTCACAGTGCTGAGACAGCTCGAGACGGCCAGGTCAACTGCTGAGCTCACAGCTGAAGAGCAGCGGTGGGAGTCTCAGAGCCGAACACTTCACACAGGAACCATGCAGGAACATCTCAGCAATGCCAGACATTCCTCCTCGCTCACACACTCGCGCATACCGGTAAAGACCACATGACGTCCACGTCTCTTTAATGTCTCTTTAATATGCAGCAGCATCGATGCACACCAGCAGCACTTTCTGCGGGTGCTTTAAATAAACTTTGAGTTCCTCTTTCCGCGCGTAACGATATACATTTCAAATCTGTACAGGGAATTATGTACACTCGGGAAAATGTCACACGGACACAACAGTACCACTGCACATGGCTCAGAGGAACAGACGAAGAAGAAGAAGAAGTGTCTCCCCGAAACAGGAAGCTGAGAAGAGACCCGTCGCGCTCGGAGCAGGTTGCACGGATTAAACCAAAAAAAAAATAATAATAAAAAAAAAAAAGTTACGGCACCCTTTCCAAACTCAAGAGCTGCATACATAAATACATATCCAGTCATCTTCAATATGACTTACATGTATGTTATACAGAATTTCACATCGCTCAGCAAGAGGGAGAGAGAGATGGAGAGAGAGAGGGAGAGAGAGAGAGAGAGAGAGAGAGAGAGAGAGAACGGTGTGAAAGCATCAGCAACCCTGTTCCTTAAAAAAAAAAATACAAATAAAACAAAACTCTTATCCAATTTGCACAGCAGTTTAAAAACACACACACAAAGAGGATGGGCAATTCAACATGCTCACCAAGATGGCCATCTTTGTCTGCACATATCTACATAAACAAAACCGTTTCTCACTCTGGTAGAAAAATAACTTATAAGACGGCCCCAGAGATTATAATTTTTTTTTGTTGCAATTTTGTGACGCCACATAAAACGAGTCTGCGTGGTAACTCGTGTTCAGGTTCCACTCAGGCTGCATCCCTCAGGGTCAGGTCGAGGCGAGACTGAGGCGTCGAGCCGAACGCAGTCCCGAGGTGCCAAGTACCCCTGTGCCTGAGGTCTCTGATACTCCGAACTACCTCCGTTCTGCAAAACTGCAGGGTTCTTGCCCTTAGGGCTGTCGTAAACCCCTTCCAAGTTGTCTGGTCCGGCGGGTTTGGCCCCGTCCGCGCGGTTCGGTCTGTCCCGTTTGGCCTGCGGCGTCTGGTACTCCACGGAGACGTTTCCTCCCACCACTTTCCTGTAGTTGCTGTTGTCCGTCGCCTTAAACGAAGAACTCTTACTGAGGACAACGCCAGGGACGCTGTAGCTGGGATCCGGAACGAAGACGTCCTTTCGGAAGGAGTGCCGCTCGATGATGGGCGTGGCATACTCCGGCTCCTGATTGGTCAGAGGGAGGGCGTACTGATTGGCCGTGGGCAGGAAGTCGTAATGGGACGTGGCCTCGTTGGCGGTGTCTTTGGCTTCGGCGTCTATGGGCCTGAAGGTGGAGCCTTTCCTGGAGACCGTACCGACGCCAAGCATCAGTGGCTGCTGATAGTCTGAGAAGAGAGCGAGAAATCAGGTGGAGATCAATCATACCGCACAATTAATCACATGACCGAGTTTGACCCTAATGGCTTCCCATAATCGCAGCGCGGTTATCCAGCTGTGCGTGATAATTGCGCGTTCATCACGGATAAAATGTTGACTGGGGGGAAACGTCATCAGATGTGCCAAACGCCACGTTTCATTATAAACAGCTTCTAGGTGGTTACGTTTGAATAAAACCAAAGCTGTGTGCTCGAGCGTCCTTCAAGGGAAACTTCAAGGGAATAAAACTGCCTCATCTGTTTCCTTTAACCAGTTTGTCACGCATATCTTTAATATTAAATATTAATACAATTTTTGTATTTTAAAGTTGTGTTTAATCGTGATTAGTCGCAGACTATGACTGTGATTAACCAGATTTAAAAAATTTTATCGATTGACAGCACTAGCGGAGATCAAAAAGAGATCAGAACAGCACCAAAAGGGGGTCAATGCACATTTATAATGAAGTATTTGGAAATAAATATGTGAGAAGTGCTGTACCTCAGCAAAAGAAAGGGTTGTTCAAGAACATCTGGTTCCCAGGGCTGCATTGATGAACACTTAGTGTTGTAATTTTTTTAATATTATTTAAGAGATGACATTGTTTTCATACGTTTCTCCTTCAAATGTTGTTAAATTCTTCACTAACTTTGGGTTGTGGTGTTTTTTGTATTTTTATTTTACATGTAATCTGGTGTTTTGAGCCAATAAGGAAAGTGAAAAAACAAACAAACAAACAAACAAACAAACAAACAAACAAAAAAACACCTTTCTTTATATCTCTTAATTTAACAGGTCTGATGAATCAACAAAGCATTTCTTTTAACAAGGAAAAAAAAATTAAAAAACCAATAATGTATTTCGTACAGGTAATCTTGTTAACCGGTCTGAGAAGTGAAAACTGCAGAGCTGCAGAAACATATTGAGACACAATTAAGCGTGGCCAAATAAAAATCAAATTAATAACTGGAACTCTGGGTTAAGAACTTTCCAGTGTATTATTACACCTTAGAAGGAAAGTGCTGAACCAGGAGTCACCATGATTGGGGATCACTTAAACACTTGGTGACACTGTATCGTCAAGATTTGACAGTAGAAATCAGAGTTACGCTTAATAGTGAAAGTAAGAGCACTTCCACATAGGATGTGACGGGAACTCGCAGGATTGGGACTAAACGGCTGGGTGTCCATAATAAACAACAACCAAAAAAATAATAATAAATCATTTCTTAATGAGACGCGTCAGAAAAGTGTGCGAGGGAGAATAACGACTGGATTATTGGAAGTAATGGAAAAAGGTCATGTGACCTGGTGAGGCTATTTCAGAGTGGTTGAGGTTAAGAAGGGAAGCGCACGAAGTGATGCACCTATCATGCATAATGTCCACTGTGTTATAACCTGGGGTTGCTTCAGTCGCTCAGGTTTAGACTCAGCAACGTCATGTGGCGATAAAATGACGCCAGCTGACGACCTGAATGTACTGAATCAGCAGAGTCTATGGAGTTTCTCCTTCCATGATGGTACGGTGATATTCAAAAGTGCATGCAATCAAAATGAAAACATCAAGTATTCAAATGCTTTAGGTACTAGGAATGAGCTTGTAACTTATAACTACCATATGCAAAAAACAATCCGTCTCGCGTTCAATTTTTATTTTTCAATAAAACATTTTCTATGTTCTTTGCTCACTGCATTTTAACTCATCAAATCACATTTCCTCTAAGCTAATCCTGCTGAACGGTTCCCTTGAAAATTCCAAGGTGCATCTTTGTGCATTTAAATAATATAAATCTTTTGAAAATGTAGACAGGATTCGAACAGCGACAAATCGAATCCGTGTGTGAATATTTTCTGCGAGAGTCCGGGGTCTGACCTGCCATGTCGCTGGTGACCAGGTCCATTTTAGGCAGGTGGTCTTTCTCTGAGCTGTAGCTGAAGGTGAACTCGGCGGACTGCTGCCTGACAGACGGATGTTTCACCTGCTTCCAGCAACCTGGACAGGAAGCAGTCACAGAGAGAGAGAGAGAGAGAGAGAGAGAGGGAGGGATGTAATGAAAAGATGCGGGACACGCCCTGACTGAAGCCTTAAAATCACTCGAACATTTCTGTACTATGGAGAAAAGGAACAAGAGCAGTGGGAATGACAGAGCAGCAAAACAAAAACAGGTCTGGAGAAGATTTTTAGAAATATCTCTAGATATTTGTTCAAGATTGTGTTTTTTTTTTTTCCTCTTTGTGCTTTTCTCTTGCCTTTGACATTTAAGCCCGAGGGTGTTTTTAAAAAGTCATAGTCAAAAGGATGAACCTGTTCAAACAGGAATTAATAAAACACAAGGTTATAGTTTATTTCCCAGCGACCTGAGCGACGGCGCGATTGTTCTGATCAATATGGAGGAAGTGCGCGGATTAAAGTTGTTCCTCAGGAACGGCTGTTTTGTCACCAGCTCGTAGCAACGATCAAAACTTGTTTTTCCTCCGCTACAACTGTAACAAGCTTAAAGAAATGATTCATAATAAAAATCCAAATTCAAAATTCTAGTTAAAACTCTATTTGTCACACACACAGTACCATACGCAGTGAAATGTCTGAACGACCGCCCGTGACCTTAAAATAAAAAGGGTGCAATAAAAAATACATTATGGAATAAAATAAGAAATAGAATACAGAGGAATTTAGCTATAGAAAGACATAGTTATTGAAAATAGAACAAACAAACAAAAAAAAAAACTTAGTTATACAATATAGTAATTTGAAATTTAGAAAACTATAGAAAAACCACAGCTGTAAACTTTGTTGTAAATATAATTAAACGCATTATGTACATTGGGAGGTTAGTAGAGATAAATAGGAATATTTGTAGAAATAGGAACGTCCACGGAGTGTACAAATGTGCATGAATGTGTAGATGTGCGTATTTCCATACTGTGCAATGTGCAAAAAATTATTGTTTGTCTGTTTTAGAATTTATTGACACATCAGCTTCCCAAGCTATTTCATAGCTTGATGCATATCAAACATTAAACTGATTTATTTGAACCAATATAATATTATGTTATAATGTAAGGGATTTAAAGAGTTGTGGAAAAGGTAAATAAAAAAAATAAATAAAATAAAATAAAATAATAATAATAAATAAATAAATATCACATTATAACATGGCCTTGGCCAGAAGTACAAGCGTTTACATAAGCTTCTTTGGGCGCACTTTTGATAATAATTGTAAAAGTTTTTCTGGTTTTGTCTTGTAGAATATGTTTTTTTTTTATTTTTTTTTTTACATGTTGCTCTGTTAGAAATTGTTTTCTTATGGTATTTAAACTTGGGCAGGTCAAATTATATGCTTTATGGTTAGAGTAGTGCTACAGTACAGTGCTGACATTTTGGAGCGTCTTCATCATGGGTTAAATTTGTATGGCTTATACGGCTCCTTGTACATACGACTTGGTCGAGGCCTGGATTTAAAGGGGTGAAAGCATCTATTACCCACCACTGGGTTGATTTAGAATAATTTGTTGTTTTGGTATTGTTGTGCACAAGTGAAATGAAATAGAAATGTCCAGGGTGTGTGAGAAGGTGCCGATGTCCAGAAATCGATGTCCAAGCGATCGATTCAAGAATGAGGCGTTCCAAACGCTGAATGTTCACGGGAACAACTGCATGCAATGAATTGAAGAGAGACAGAAGGAAGGGAGAAAGGAACAGAGGAAGATATAAGAACAAAAGTGGAAAGAAAGACAAAGATGTATACTACGAGTAAGAGAGAGAGAGAGAGAGAGAGAGAGAGAGAGAGAGAGAGAACGAATCGAGTGGGCTCCAAGCCATCTCCGCTGGGATCGTCATTCACAGACGTACAGGCTTCTTTAAAACATTTGCAGCGCTCGGATGTTTTACTGCGGCTAACCGTACTGTGCTTTTACTCTTCCGTAAATGTCAAATCGATTTCATACAGTAGCTTCATTACCCTGGGTCATCATGAGTCCCGGTTTCACTTGAACGGCCCGCGTTAATCAATTAATTACTAATATAATGAGGGCAGAACGAAAGTTGCACTCCGAATGACCAGGCACCAGCAATTCAGTCTGTGCTTTATTTTATGTGAACGTCGTGTAGCAGTGTGACCTGGGCTGCTGAAAAATTTTGGAAGAAAAACAGAAATTTTGATTCTTTATGAAGTGAAATATTTAGTGGAATCAATTTTAACTAGTGGATAGTGTCTAAAAGTTTAACGGTAGCGCTTCTGTCAAACAGCATCGTGGTGTGTGTGTGTGTGTGTGTGTGTGTG
>JAAGKR010008056.1:19812-33322 GCA_011419295.1 Clarias macrocephalus | reverse complement strand
TAATTAGTCCAAATGGAAAGAATTATAGCAGGAACACAAGCCTGCTTTGATGAGGCCAAATGTCAAAGTAACACCAATGTCATGCCACCAAATGTCGAGGTAACTAGAAGGCCAAAGGTCAACATGAGAGTACCACTGCCATGTTTTACATCTGAGATGGTGCTCTCATGGTGATTGCTTTTCTAGATAAAGCCATTCAACCAACTATGTTATACTGAAAGGCTGAAACAGAACTTTCACAAAACTTGCAGTTACAACTTGTATGGCGTGTGATTGGTGTGAGCTTTTGGTGTGGACACATCAGACAAATATAATCATCTCAATACAAAAGCACTAACACATGCACAAACACACTGATCTACAACCATCTGGCAATTCCATACATCAAGCTGCAATTGCTTCTCTTGCACAATAGTTATACCTATTAGCTGACAGGAACTCTTTCCCGTCTTTGCAGCTACTTTTACAGGAAATGTTTACTTTGTTTTACCTCAATGCCTCAACTCACTATCACGGAATATTGCATTGTGTCAGGTTGTCGTGCTGCTGCTCTTGTTTGTACATTTGCATGTGCATTTTATGTTGTCTTTAGCTGTATAGTATACTATATAGTATAATATATACTATATTGTATAGTACGTGGATAGTTTTGTTAACATATGTTGTCAATTTGGTTTGTCTTGGCTAGTCAGTGTCTTAATTAGCTAGTTAGCTCTGTTCATTTATGTTGTACGTATGTACAGTACTGTAGCATCTTGCTAATGGACGAACGCTGTTTCCATTCACTCTGCACTGAACTGTATACAGTTGAAATGACAATAAAAGCCTACTTGACTTGCTATAATGCCAAATAAAGTCCAATTCCATTCCATTTTGTAATGACACCAAATGTGGAAAAGTGTACAGATGAAGCCATGTGTCTTTTGTTTTAAGGAGTCTCTTTAGTTTTAAAAATGCTCTTTAGTTCAGCAGCTGTTAAGCTTCTCATCTCAACATCGAACCTGAAAAAATTAAGCTCAAAGGATTAGCAACCAGTTGATATAAAAGGCAACAACATCCTGATGGGAATTACTTTGAGAAAATTGGCCCAGATTTGCTCATTTAATGCATTAAAAGTCTAGTGAACATATTGTGTGGATCTGTGCCTAACAAGCTGAGCTGATCTCAATGTTGGATTACTAATTCAATGGGGGCTTAATATCTACAGTTAGACCCCTACTGTACATACTAACATTCGAGTTACGAACGTTCAAAGATAGGAACATGTGTTCGCACACGATCGATCGTGGAAGGGAGATCTCATGTCCGGTGTTTGCAGCGTGGGTCCCAGGATGTCTGGAGGCAAGTGTGAAATCAGCTGGTACTGCTAAGAAGTGTCAAGCAATAACAATGGAGAGAAAAGTGGAAATAATTGAGAGAATGGAGCAAGGTGAAAATTGTTCATCCTTTTAACATCAGCATGATTCTAAAGAACAAGGACAAGAACATGGAACATGTTAGTTTTTATATTGTGTATACCCAGTTGTGTCAGTATCCTAATACCTGTTTCACTTATAAACAAATTGGACTTACAAACGAGCTCTCAGAACAAAACTCATTTTTATGTTGGGGACTGTACTGTACATATACTGTACATTAGCAGTCAAAAATTTGGGTACATCTTCACATTCAAAGATGTTTCATGATTTTTATGTTTCTGTCAATTGTATAACATAGTTATTTTTTTTTTTAGTTTCATTTTACATCTGAGCAGTTGAAGGTTAAATGCCTTGAAGTTCCCAACAGCGGCAACTTGGTGGTGCTGGGGTTTGAACCCGGGACACTTCTGTTTACTAGTCCAATGTCTTAAACACGAGGCTACCCCTGTTCCCTACCCCTAACTGTTCTTGCAAGAACTATTTCAGAACATCTCAATTCAATTCAATTTTAAAATCTTAAAATAACCACATGCATTCCATTCTGTTAGCATATAGATTGTTTACTGTAGTTAATTGATATAAGCCAACTCTGTATAGACATAGAATCTATCTTTTTGGTATATTTTGTGACCTTTGCATTACTGTCTAAGCTTTTTTTATTATTTGCAGTATAAATGATTTTCTTCTGTCTATTGCTCATCTGCTTTAATTTTCCAGTTTTGTGATTTCTTCCCATTTTCGTTTTAATCTGTTTGGTTTGCTGTTTTGTTATTTTGTATTCCTCGAGAAAGACAATGATGACGTCGGTATCAGTGCGCTATGTAAAGAAAAGCATTAGTCTGACTATTCTACAGAGAAGTACTACTCATTTTTCTTTGATCTCAACCCTCAACTGGATGTTCCAGCCTGCAGACTCTCTAAGTGTTTTTGATGTTGTTGTTGCTGTTCTTGTTGTTTTTCACACCATTCTGTGCAAACTGGTATGTGCAAAAATCCCAGATCAGCACTTTATGAAATTCTCAAACCTACCCATCTGGAGCCAACAACAATGCCAAAGGTAAAGTCACAGAGATCAGTCTTTTTTTTTTTTTTTCTCATTCTGATTACTGAATTGAATCTCTTGAGCTGCACGATCATCTGCGTTGTGCTACTGTCACATGATTAACGGATTAGATTCTGAATGAAAACGAAGTGGATGTGAGTAGATGTGTGTAGCAGATGCTTTCTACAGTATCTGTTGCCGTTGCCCTTGTTTTGTGCATTCACTTGCCTAAATTTTTAGTAAACAAATCCTGTAGTTGTACATCAGCAATTCCAACCTCAAACCCCTTAGGGTAACATTATTGCCGAGTTTAGTGCTGATTCCACTCCAAAATACACGATTCAACTCACATGAGGATAAACGATTAGCTTAAAGGCCAAAACGGAAAGCTGTTATGGCTAGATCGTAAAAAATAAAAATAAAAATAAATGATAACAGAAAGTCACTGAAGTGGCAACTTTAAAGTTTTCAGATTTTGTGCATGCATGAAAGATCATTATTAAAACATTTTAAAGGGTTCATGACTATTGTTTATGTATCCATAAATTAAATCATGAATTTTGTCTATTTATAGATACATTTGGAGCACGGCCACATAAAGTTTTTATTTTTTATTACTATTTTCTTTTTTATACATACTGTATAGGATCACGACCGGACACATCCATAGGACGTCTCACACTCCGTCTAACCCATTGAGGCTGAATAATTTCTCCTCATACACACACACTTACAATAACCCGGATCACACTCACTTACACACACTGTTGTATATGTTTTTGTAAATATAATATATATATAATATATACACCAAATATTTTTTGTGCACCTTTTGTTTACTTACTTTTTTTTTTTTTTTTTTGGATAATACATGTTTGGTTTGTTTACTTGTATGTGTGTCCGTCCCTTTTTGCTCTTGCAGTTTTAACGCGACACCAACATGGAGATAAAGACCTCAATTTGTGTAAAGCCGGTTAATATAAATTTATCTGACCATTACACATTTAATTTTCTGAATCCTTTATCACCTTTATAATACTCAAGAACCTAATTATTCTGATTTATGTTGTTCTCTATAAACTGTTCAATTCAACTTTATTTAATATATTTGTATACAGCCATTAACCGTACAGTTAAATCCCCCATTTTAATTATATTTTGTGTACCATTAAAAATCGATCTTATCTTGGTGGGTAGTAGACAAATACAATCCCAGAGGGGGGGAAAAATTATATATATATATATATATATGTGCAATTATTTATTATACAAATATGAAACTAAAAAGAAATACTAATAATAGTACTAAGTTACTGCTTCCAGAGGATTTACGAGGGTCTTTAATCATCAGCCATTGATTAATTAATCATCAGCAGGTGTGCAAACCATTTTAAAAGCAGACTTTTTTTTTTTTTTTTTTTTTGCAGATTGCTAGTCTGGAGTTTTCAGGTGTGTGTTAACACAATACCAAGAGGGGAGGGAAACATATAAGCAATGGACTTAGAGAAGCAACTGTTGCTGGAAAGGGTTATAAAACCTACAGTGAGAAAGAATATTTACAAGTGGAAAGCATTCAAGACAGTTGGCAATCTTCCCAGGAGTGGATGACCCAGCCCATTCACCCCAAGGTCAGACTGTGCAATGCTCAGAGAAATACAAAACAAAAAGAGTTACTACTGCAAAAAAGAGAGCTACATCTGATACCCTACAGGCCTCAAAGAGCATGTCAAATGTTAAAGTCCATGATGGCACAATTAGAAGAAGACTGAACAAGCATGTTTTTTTTGTTTGTTTTGTTTTGTTTTGAAGGGTTGCCAGGAGAAAGCCTCTTCTGACTAAAAAGAATTTAGAAGCACCAATGAGGTTGGCAAAATTGCATCTGGGCAAATCACAAGGCTTCTGGGAGCAATGTCCTATGCACAGATACAGTAAGACCAAAGTGGACTTGTTTAAATATTCACTTAATTCTCAGCGTCATGTATGGCAAAAGCAATAAAAGCCAAAAACAATAAAAGAATCAATGTTTGGAATGAACTAGTCAAAGTCCAGACCTTAGGAAAGCAGTGCATAAAGTAAATGCCCCAAAAATCTCAATGAACTGAAGCAATGTTGTAAAGATAAATGGGCCCAAAATTCATCCACAATGATGTGAGAGACTGATAAAATAATATGGGAAATGATTTCTTCGAGGTATTGCTGCTAAAGGTGGATCTACCACCTATTGAATCATGGGGGTTGTTTGCAGGGAGTAATACTGGCATTTTCTTTTCTTATTTCCTTCTTTTTTAGCTTATTTTTTGCTGACTAAAAAAAAAGCTGTATGAGGTTGTATTTGCCTAATACTGAGACCCACTACAAGCATATATTTTTCAATAAATTTTTACACAAAAAATAATAGAATTATGAGAGGGGTACTAACCTTTGAACATAACTGTATTAATTTTAACAGTGGACAGTGTCGCAAACCAGCTATACAGAAATAAACGTTCTGGGTATGAATAAATAAAAAAATGTAACGAGTATAATGTGCATTTATAGTTTATAAAGTTGGTGATGATGGTTGCAAGGAAAAACCTTAAATAAGGAAGCAACCTGACTCAACTTTCTTGAGATGATCAACTAGTTACTGATGAAGACTTGGGTACAAAACTGTTTGTGGTGATTTCAGTCTTACAACTAACGAAGTGACTGCAGTCATCAACTATTATAGTAAAACAATTTGTATCAATCAAGTTAAACACAAAGCCATCTTCATGATTTCTAAGTGGAACCATCCTTAGATAGCACATCCTCAGCAGTCATGAGTGATCTCCATATGCTGAGAATGCCAATCAGAATTAGGGCGTCATGATTGATCAAGAAGGTCAGACCAGAGAAGTAGTCCTCAGCAGAAGTAGGTATCTCAGTAGGGCCATGTGTATCTTGACAGATGGGAGAATGGGGAGCTGAAGAGAGCAAAGGAGGGAGCTCGAGAGAGAGAAATACAGTAATTTGGTTTGCTCACTGTCAAGTAATGGATAAGGTCAACATACTTTGTGTGCAGAGTGCAGGCAGGGACTCAGGCAAGACTAGCCATGATGGCATAACTTAAAAGGAAGTGCCAAAAGGAGGCACAGACATGAGGGCTTCTTTGGAAGCAAAGCAACTGGTCAAGTCATCGTCAGTCAACATCCAAACATATCGGTTTAATATGCCAAAAATACCAGAATATTCTCTCCCTATGACACCTCCATATCTGCTCCTTTACCCAAGAAAACAAATACAAAAGACTTGTCTAAACAAATAGGTTTTCAGCCTTGCCAGTGCAATGTGGATGAGCTAGAGGTGGTGTGCTGATATATTTTAGCTCAAGTAAGAACTCATGATGCGGAATTCTGGACGAAGTGAAGCTTGCTGTCTTCTCAGAATTAAGCAGAGGAAAGTTCATAAGCATCCGGTGTCTAATGTATTTTACACATTCATCAACTTTATTCACTTGATGTCTCTCATCTGGCTTTGCTGAGACATACAGTATAACTGTGTCATCAGCATAACCGTAGAAACTAATACCATAACCATTCATGATATTACCCTGAGGCAGCATATAAAGAGAAGTGTTTAAAAAAGGAATCTTACAGGACATGCAAACTTTCTGTTTAGAGATGTTGTTATTATTTATATCAACAAATTAATATTGAGGACCTGAGCCTAGAGGAGGGCTTAAACTCCCAAATCATTAATTAATCTATCAAGGTGAATAGTACGATTAATGGTGTCAAAATCTGCACTAAGGTCAAGCAACACAAGCAAGGAGACACAACTGTGGTCAGAGGCTAGTAGTAGGTAATTTACCACTTTAACCAGTGCTGTCTCTGTGCCATGATGCCTAAATCCTGACGGATACCTTTTATGAATATTATTCTTATGTGAGTATGAGCATAAATGCTGTGCTATAACCTTTTCTTGGATGTGATCGATATTTGGGGGTGCTTTTTATGTTAGTTTGTTCAACATTATATATAACAGAGTATAACAGAATTTTGAGTCAACCTCAATTGTTGACTTTATTTTGAGTTAACCTGATTGAGTTTTATGAACTGGGGCGAACAGTAATTAACTACTGAATGTGACCACCTTCCCTTGAATTCAGAATGGGCATAAACACTGTTCTTAAAGGGAGCTTGCAAGTTTGATGAAAAATTGATGAAATTTGCGAATACACAAAAAAGAAATTCTACTAAGGGTCTATAAATAATAATCAGCAAAACTGACTGGGCTTTTTTTTTTTTTTTTGATGAGCAGAGGGTGGACATGTATATTTTGTTAGTATACGGTAAAAACTTCAAACATGTTAAATGAGTGTCCAGGATTTTGTGTGATGCTTATATTTTCAGAAGACATAACTATGACCACGCCCACCCCACGTACCAGTCTCATGTATGGAACTGTATCCAAGAGGACTAGTATTTACTGCTACTCACTAGGATAAGATACAGTAACCTAAGCTAAGATAAGATAAGATAAGATAAGATAAGATAAGATAAGATAAGATAAGATAAGATAAGATAAGATAAGATAAGATATACCTTTATTCGGCCCACAATGGGGAAATTTCTATGTTGTCAAAAGTTCCAGCAGCAAAGAAAAGTGTGCAAATATAAAGCATAGACATAATACAAATATGAATAGAAAAAAAATATATATAAACAAACAATACATTAACCCTTAAACAAATTGCACATTAATTCACATTTTTATCAAACACAGTACATTGAGCACCTGATCCACGATCAGGTTTAACAGGCCAAGCTCCAGATCAGAGGTGCTGTTCTAATCTGAATATCATAAGGAGATCCGTAGGATGATCTTAATATCCTAAGATGTCCTGTTATCCTGTTGTATTTCTGTGGGCTTTTGGTTTTGATAGCTTGAATCTTGAAACTAGTAAATTAAAAGAAAAAGTTACAGCAAAATAAATAAGTAAATACATAAACTGTAGTCCATCCTGGCTAAGCTTTTGACAGTGTCTGATCCAGCTAGACTCATTCTTACAGTCAGAGGACAAACGCATTAGGATTTGCTCAGAAAAGCACATTAAATAAAACTGGACAGTATCAAAATTGAAACATGGTGAAAAGAAAAGACGCTTTTCTCTCTTCTTCTTCCCCCATTGATTGCTCGGCTGAGGTAGTCTCCTGCTTGCCAGGCCTCCAGGGTAATTTGTATTGATTTGTTTCTTTTCCACTCTGTGGCTCAGGCATAAATTTTCCACTGCCCCTGCTCTCCTCAGCAGAAGAACCTCATGCCTTTATATCACTGTCTTGCTCACGCACATATAAATTTAAATGTCTTAATATTGCATAAGAGCATAAAACACTGTAAGGAATGTCATGTCACATCAGGTTAAGTTATTTGGCTAATGGATGCAGAGCGGCTAGTCCAAAAAGCCGACATGTATTTAAAATTGCATTTGATTCATGTCGTACATTGTTCAAACAGGGAATGTGGTTGTGATGTGTGAATGAAATGGTTATAAAATGCTGGCATGATGTTGAAAGGGCTCGCCCACAGTCCATCAAAGCATAATCAGAAAAGGCAACATTTATACTTATTTCTATATTCATTATGTAAACCAGAATTACTTAAAGAAGCTAAACTCATCAATTAGACAGCAGTTGCTAGCAAGTCCCAGGTGTGTGAAGATATTTATTGGAGTTAACAGTTCTTCAATAGTTCTCCAGTGTTTTTGGAGAACCCTTAAGAGATATATGGCTTAGCAATTTGTTGGATGCTTTTACTCTATCTAAAGCAATTTACAGCTGCAGAAGAATTCAGTGCACGTCCCAAGCAATAACAACAACAGCAACAAGCACAACGGCATTTTCTGAGAGATTTTCCAGGAATGGGGTTTGAAGTCTAAATCCTTTTAAATGGGATATTAAACTTTATTTGCTGCATTGCTACAGTAGTTTCACATTAGACAATGCAGCAAGATAATAGGTATAAAACGATGGGCAGGCTTTGGTCGAAATTTGATTACCTAGTTGATTTATTGTGTATAAACTGAAGGTATATACTTGTGTATATACAGTACAAGGACTTATTTGAACCACCAGGATGTTTTTATCACTGAATGTTTTATCACTAGCATGATAGAATGAAGTTGTGACTCGAATGCAGATACCAAAATGTGTTCAAACCTAAAAGCTCCTCAGAATTTTCACTCGACATAAATTGGGTATGGCGGAGGAGGGGGAGGTGAAACATGAAACTACTTCGGTCAATCAAAAAATCTGACATGATTTAGAGCCGTAAAATGCACAAGCCATATTAGAGGAGATTGATTGATGCATGAACCATGTAGTAACACCCACAATGTTTGATAAATCAGAGCAGATATGTGTCAATGTAAGTCTCTATGGTAATGAGTTTTTCCCAAGCCCCGCCCCTGCCAGGAGAGCACATGGGGAGGGTATCCCTCATATGAGGTCATATTAGTGGGAGGAATATATAAACATGCACAGTGGAGACCAATCTGAAGGTCAAATATTGACTCGAATTAAAGGTGCTCCTTAGAGTTACAGTTCAACCATCATAATAGAAGAAGCAGCTTGTCATCTGATGGGCCACAAAAAAATGACTTTAGATGTTAATGGTGTACAATCAGGAACTATTGTTAATGGTGAAACAACATTATTAGCAACAGTGTTGGTCATGTGAAGAAGTGCACGCGTGCTAAACATTAAATCATAGTTTCGTCCTATTCATAAATAGCAAATCAGAAATTAATGACTAAGGATTTACTGTATGTAACTGGGCTTTTACAAGTGTTATTAGAACTTATTAGGTTATACTGGTTGCTAGTAAGTATGATTCAATATGTGTAAGCAAACAGTGGATTTATAGTAACACTACAGTAAGTACACTAGGAGGAAGAACCAGGCACATTGAGTGACTACGTTTTAGATGCGATTGAACACACGTTGTGATTCATGCTAAAACCCAGATTTGTGTTATTTCACTGATGTAACCTACAGTACAACCTACTCCACCTGATAAAATCTCAGACAAAGCCTTTGGCATTACATGTACTGCACTTTTTTTTTTCTTACATGCTTTCTCTGGTTTAACACACATGACTCAATCCCTTTATGAGAAGTGTTGGAAAATCCAAAAAAACACAAGGTCTGAATCCTTAGTGCTGGCCTGGAGGATTGTTTAAAGGAAAAAAATAAATAAATAAATAAATAAATAAATAAATAAATAAATAAATAAATAAATGTCTGCTTCTGGAAGGAAAAGATAGTTTAACTCAACACTCTTGGATAATATCGCTGTTTTACCATATATACGCGTGTACATATTGTTTAGGTAATGGACTTTAGCTTACTATTAAGTGAAGCAAGAAAAAAAATGTTACAATAAAACAGTCCTTGTCTTGCTGTTATTGGAAAATAATCAACTTTAAGGGTGGCACCAGTAACTCTGCTTCATCCCGCTGCACCATCATTGATTATTTCCCTCTAAAAATACACAATAACCCTTAGGCAATGCTCAGAAATCTACATGAAATCAATATGGACAGTGATTATAAAGTCAAAGGAGCCGTTCTCCTTCCTGCCCCTTCCGTCACATTCTGGGTCTCCTGAGTAATTTGTATTCATTTCATTCCTCTCCCGAAGTTTATTTTAGGAATAAATCCACCACTGATTCACTTTTCCAGGTTAAATATAAAGCGGCATGTCCTCTTGCCTTATGTGCAGACGTACAGATATAAATATCGTAATGTTGCATAAGGCCACGAAGAGCCAGAGAGAATGTTGCGTCACATTATGGCAGGAAATCTAGCTAACGGAAACTCGTGGACTGCATGACGGAGAAAGCTACCGTATTTAAATGGCATATTATCTATAATTCATAAACTTGTTGTGACGGCGACATTAGGATTTGACATTTTGAAAAAGATTTATCCCGCAGATACCTGCAGCAGTTTTGTACTGTTCTTCTTTCCCACAAACATCCTTTTCTATATTACTTTCCATCAGGTTCAATCTCAGACATGTGATGTAAAAAAATCTGGCTAGGCATTGTCTACTGAGTAATGATTCTCAGCAAATTCCCACTTGCTGTGCTTAAAGCAGCAAAGCTAACCATGCTGCATGCAAGACTTATTTCTGATTCACTGCTTAATGGAGGCTTAGGCTCCTAATGACTGCTGCTGCTGCTGTTCCAGAACTGAGAAAATATTCACAGAGCAAAATAAGTTCCACACCAAGTAACTAAAGGAGTTTAGAGGAAATCAGGGTAATTCTGAACCTTTTTCATTGTTTTCATGACATAAAAAGTATTTCGTTTTTGTAACAACCAGGTTAATTAAAAAAAACATATATTAGCATTATTTACTATGGTAGTTCAACTTCTGAGTCATATTTAAACTACTTAATGCCGGGAAAGATTATTCACAAGTGGGAAGCATTTAAGACAGGTTTCAATCTTCCCAGGAGTTTACATCCCAGTACATTCACTCCTAATCTCACACCATACACGACTGAGGTTTGCAAAACTTCATCTGCACAAACCGCAATTAAAATTTTGATTTTATTTGTCACATACACAGTCTGATGTGCTTGTAAGACTGCTGATGACCCAAAAAATTCAAAAATTAAAGTTTCAGTATGAAGTAAGAGAAATAAGAGAATTTTACAAATTGGAAATATAGAAGAATATGGAAATAGACCTTAACAGGAAAAAGACTTTTAAATTTACATTATGTACAAATAATAACAATTAAATAGTAGAATATAGAAATATAATAAAATATAATAAAATATAGAAGTGGAAGTGGTTATATACAATGTAAACCCTAATGCTCAAAGTAATTAAACACATTGAGGACTGTTAACTTAAATAATTGCAATTAGGTCAAATTACTAGACCTTTTTGAGTATTCAGAACTTTTTGGTATTTATAACTTTGTAGAAATGACAAGTTAGCTGAACAAATTTGATATTTTAAGTAATCGTAAGTATTTAAGTAACAATAACTGTCACCTTAAAGTTCCTTCAAGGTAAAATCTATAGAGCACTGGTGGCTCAGTGGTGTATCGCCTGCTGTGCGAAAGGCCCAGGGTCTATTCCTGGGCCGGATTGTCTGTAACGATTTATTTGATTTGCAACAAGCTTAAAATTGGAAACATCATTACTTTAAAAAATTGATGTAGCTGATTTCCTCAAATATTTTGAGTTTTGCTAACTTAATCGGGTTTACAGTGTGTAATATATAGTTGACGTAGAATGTAGAACTGTGTCCAGTTATCCAGTTACGGGCAAGACAATGTGCAGAATGGTGTAGAATAATGTGCATGGTCGCAGTTCAAAGTTCACAGTTCAAGGCTTCTGAAACAATGACCTATAGACAGTTGATACCTAAGTGAAATTGTTTGGTCTTAATGCGCTTAAGGCCTTAATGTTTTGTTTTAAACCAAACATCATTTCAGGGGAATCACTGAGAGCTAAATCTTGGGTGAAATTGGGTCATGCAACAGGACAATGATGTGAGAGACTCAAAAAGGTCATGCAAGAAATTAATCCTTCAAGTTATTGCTGCTTAAGTGGATCTACGGGCTATTGAATCATGGGGGTACTTAATATTGCCCACATTCTTTTTTTTGTTTGATTGTTTTTGTGGCTTTATAAGTAAATAATAAATAAATAATGGCACGGTGGAAAAAAGTGAGATGCCACTTGTTAACTAATACTAACACCCACTAGTGCGTGACAGGTTACTCAACTCAAACACAAAGCGCATTCAGAACCACGGCCAGCTCCATTGCCAATGGGATAGAGAGGCGAAGCAGCTTAAGCCTCCATGGCTGGCAGACTACAATCATTCACGGTACTGGGGTCATCGATGCATTATAAAAGGAGCTCCGAACACCAGGTCAGTGAGTGCAATATTCCATGTGCATGTCCCTCTAACCTCCTCTCTCTCTGTTGCGTCTACAGACACCGAATAATCCAGAGACTCCCCAAAGTGGGGAAAGCAGCTTAGCAGAAGTTGACCAAGTCCTCAGCTTCCTTCTGCCTTATCCACCCCGTCCCATCGAAAGAGTTCAACCACCAGCCACTACCAACGAGGACCTAAAAACCCCACCGCATTCACCTACTCAGCTAAATCACCTTCCTACACTCCCGTATTCACTGGGCTTTCTCTCCTACACACTATCCACCTTTCCTCCTACGAAGAAAGACTTTAAATAAATCACTGTTTTTTATGCGCTATCTGTTGTCTCTGTGTCTGCGCATGACCTGCACCTCCAAAGAAGTCTACAAAACACACACACACACACACACACACACACACACACACACACACACACACACACACACACACACACACACACAGATAAAGTTAACAGCACATTCATTTAAATATAAAAATGTGCAAAAAAACAAACTAATATGACATTTGGTAACACACATTGAAGTTACCAAATGTTCTTCTCTCTTTAAGGGAAATGTGGAAACTTCACTGGTTTACAATGTAAAAATGACAACAATGAAATTTTTTTTTAGAAAATGTTTCACGTTTCCAAGTATTTCAGTGTGTGCCCTGTAAAAAGGATAAAGGAGGTTGCTATACAAAAATAGATGTCGAGATACTTGACAAAATGCTCCAGAAGTGCACTTGTATAAACATACTCGTATATCAAAGCAAATTTCCCCATAGGAAATAATGTAAACATAATTAGTAAAATATAAAGTAAAAATAAAATAAATTAACCTGCACTTTACCTTTGCAAGGAATCCTAGCAGCGCAGTGTTTCCTCTAGTGTGTGTGTGTGTGTGTGTGTGTGTGTGTGTGTGTGTGTGTGTGTGTGTGTGTGTGTGTGTGTGTGTTTGTGTTTGTGTGCGTGCGTGCGTGCGTGCGTGCGTGCGTGCGTGCGTGCGTGCGTGCGTGTGTGAAGCTGAATTAAGATGAGCGGAGAGGAGGAGAGGAGGGAGTGGGACAACTTTCTTACACACACACACACACACACACACACACACACACACACACACACACACACACA
>JAAGKR010008056.1:0-18550 GCA_011419295.1 Clarias macrocephalus | reverse complement strand
CAATAATTTAAAAAAATGTCAAAAAAGTGGTATTATTTATGATTACTACCAATGACTTCTTACACACACACACACACACACACACACACACACACACACACACACACACACACACACACACACACACACACACACACAAACAAAATATCTGCACTCTGACAGAGAAAGACTCTGGATCATTAACAAGGAACCTTTCTAATGACACTTTTGCCTTACACATGGTGAACACACATTCACACCACACACACACACACACACACACACACACACACACACACACACACACACACGGTGTACACATGGGCATGGTTGTTGACTTTACAAGTGACGCAAATGCACTGAGACTCAGCATGAGAGATGATTACCCACAATCCCACAGCGCGAGAGGGAGAAGAACCAATTGGCGTAGTTGTGATCATGTGATGCTCGGCAGACAAAGCACACATGTACTACTCATATATATCAAGACCTTGAGCGTTTATCGAGTTAAATTTTATTTAAAAATTTTGTTACTCGTAATCCAAGGTTCCATAAAGCAACAAATATAATAAAATGTATACCAAATTCAGATACTAATGCTGAGAGTGATTAAATGGTAAGCAAATTTGGCACATAGTGTAGCACCATAGTGTAGCAAAATCGACACTGTCCATGTGTGGCTGAAACGACCCTGACCAGATCCTCCTTAATAAAAATTTTAAAATGAGCCATAAACAGAAATTTTTATTCATATGAAAATCATGTTTTTATCGCTTACCATTGACATAATGATTATACGATCAACAAAACCTCAACCAATACACAATTCCACAACATTCATAAATTATTAAGCAATTCAATTATTATATATATGAAAAAAATAATAATAAATAAATAAATAAATAAATAAATAGAATTCTGGATGCAGACAGTCTATCACCTAATGCGCATCTTTTTGTGTTTTATTTTTGTTTTTTAAATAATATTGTGCAGTTTAAATGACCCATTTTTCAGTGTTTAAGATTAGGTTTTCATCTTTGCAAGTAAAATAAGTACCCCAAAGCATTTATGTAATAAATACACCATGTTTGACTTCAATTATTATGTGGATCTATTGCAAACTTATGTAAACTTCAACTCTCATATACACTTACATCAACACACACACACACACACACACACACACACACACACACACACACACACACACACACACACACACACACACACGGTCACATTGCAGAGTAAGTAATAACCCCTGCAGCTTTGAGGAAATCTTTTCAGAATATCTTATTAAAATTCACAGTGGAAATGGGAATAAGTGTAAATGTGGAGGAGAGCTTAGGTAAGGTTGTATTTGCTAAGGCTTGAGGGGGGGAAAACTTTGTTTCGTGATGAACAAATACAAAAATACAGTATGTGACACAGAGTTCAGGTGCTTGGTGTGAAAAAAAATAATAAAAAAGTTTACATCCTAGCTTGTTTTTGCAAGGGTTTTCTTTTTAACCACTAATTTATTTGTGTTGCTCTTTCCAAGGTCGCAACCCAAAGATAATAATGCTGTTTATTTAGTTTATTCTTAAAAATGGAATGAAAAAAAAAAAGTTTATTTTAGGTGTGGTTATGTACTTTATTGTGAGAGAGCAAGAGAGAGCGAGAGAGAGAGAGAGTGAGAGAGAGCGAGAGAGAGAAGAAGGCAGGGAGTCATCGGTGAATAAACTGCTTTGGAACTATCCAGTGGTCTTGCAGGACAGTTGAGAGCAGATGGATGGAGCGTTCCACCCACAGAAGCAGTTAACACTGTGATCATCGTCTCTGTGACAGCTCTGTGTAGGCGGACACACTTGAATTTCTTACCAGAGTGACTTAGAAACTCACTACTCAGTTCTTTCTTGAAAAAAAAAGGGAGTTTAAAAAAGGGAAAAGTGTGACAGTGGGTATAGAAAATGGCAGCGTGTTGTTTTTAGAGATGTCACTTTTTGAATAGGGAACAGGAAGTGGTTAGAATGAAGTGCAGTGGAATTTACATTGAGGTTACTTCATTCAGATGTGAAGATAAAACTGAACTGGTCGTGCAGGAACATTAAGGTTTATTAACGTTTAATTTAATTTAATTACAGTTTAAAATATGTCATTTGATCTCCAACTTTTTTGATTTCTCTATATCTTATTTCTGTTATCCCGTGCTACACTAATGCACTTTCACTAGTGCTTGGATACCATGAAGGTAGAAAGTTTTCACAGTACGCCGGAGCCATGATCAGACTGTCTGCTTCATGTCTGGAACCCTGGCCTCCCAGGAACTCCTTTAATGGCCCAAACATCTGGAAATGTCTTAGCGGACTGTACGGAGGATGCAGCAATAACTACCAGCCGAGCTCCTGTCACGTGTTGGTGAATGATTGTGTGTTCAGTTCCCACAGTCAGATGTGTCTTATCTGGAAGTTAGCAATGGGGTATTCCAGCTGAAGCATTTACACACACACACACACACACACACACACACACACACACACACACACACACACACACACACACACACACACACACACACACATACATACACATGCACAAACACTTTTGTGGATTTGTAAATAAACTGAAAAAATATGAGACCCTTCATTTTCTAGAACATGAGCTCTGACAGCGCAGCTCCAAATATTCAGGTTTATATTAATCCACTCATTCTAAAACATATCATTTCTGTAGCAGCAACTTATACAGGGAATTGTGTGACAGGTACTTGGCAATATAAACACTTCAAAACTTTTAAAATATATAACAAAGTAAAAAGTGCTTTGTAAAAGTCAGAGATAAAGCCTTCATTTTAGGTTTTCTAATTAAATTTAATATTAAATGTAACTATAAATTGTAAATATATATACAGGGTGGGCCATTTATATGGATACACCTTTAAAAAATGGGAATGGTTGGTGATATTAACGTCCTGTTTGTGACACATTAGTGAGGGGGCAAACTTATCAAGATGGGTGGTGACTTTGGTGGCCATTTGGAAGTCGGCCATCTTGGATCCAACTTTTGTTTTTTCAATAGAAAGAGGGTCATGTGACACATCAAACTTATTGAGAATTTCACAAGAAAAACAATGGTGTGCTTGGTTTTAACGTAACTTTATTCTTTCGTGAGTTATTTACAAGTTTCTGACCACTTATAAAATGTGTTCAATGTGCTGCCCATTGTGATGGATGGTCAATGCAACCCTCTTCTCCCACTCTTCACACACTGATAGCAACACCGCAGGAGAAATGCCAGCACAGGCTTCCAGTATCCGTAGTTTCAGGTGCTGCACATCTCGTATCTTTACACCATAGACAATTGCCTTCAGATGACCCCAAAGATAAAAGTCTAAGGGGGTCAGATCGGGAGACCTTGGGGGCCATTCAACTGGCCCACGACGACCAATCCACTTTTCAGCCTGTGCTGGCATTTGAACACATTTTATAAGTGGTCCGAAACTTGTAAATAACTCATGAAAGAATAAAGTTACGTTACAACCAAGCACACCATTGTTTTTCTTGTGAAATTCCCAATAAGTGTGATGTGTCACATGACCCTCTTCCTATTGAAAAAACAAAAGTTGGATCCAAGATGGCCGACTTCCAAATGGCCACCATGGTCACCACCCATGTTGAAAAGTTTGCCCCCTCACATATACTAATGTGCCACAAACAGGACGTTAATATTACCAACCATTCCCATTTTATTAAGGTGTATCCATATAAATGGCCCACCCTGTATTTTTTTTTATCTGGAAAAAATATATAATTGTTACAACGGTCGGAAAGAATGAATCATGTGTAAAAAGAATCATTATTAATAACGTAAAAATGAGGCAAACTAGAACTGTGAATAACCACAACATGTGCAATTAAACGATTAATATGTAAATGATTCATATGTGTAAATAAATGATTAATATGTAAATGATTCATATGTCTAAATGAATGAATTTACTGTAAAAAAAGAAAAATGAAATTGAAATGCAATTAATTGAAGAACTGTAAATAAATCTCATGTGCAATTAAATGAATCATACATCAATAAATAAATAAATAAATAATGTGTAATCCTGTGATCAGTGAATATTAAATAACATTAAATGTGAAATAAGAAAAGAGGAAAGAAAATAAAATAATACACATAACGTATCATTTGCGAGTTAAATTAATCATATGTAAACATAATTTTCACAATTATTATAATTTTTAATAAACAAATAACTGGCAAATTAAGGTGATTACAGATTAATAAAACACTGTTAAGAAATCATGCTGTTATTGGACAATGCTCAATTTGTGATTGTACCACTAACTTTAGCTCGTAGCCCCGCCCTTTTGATGATTCGTTTACTACCACAGAACAGCACAAGGAGTGAATATAATAAATGAAACCAGAATAAATCGCATTAAAACGACATTCTCGGATGTCACCTGTGCTCTCTCCTGCACTCTTTTACTCATAATAAACACGTTCACATTACAAGACGATTTAGTTACATTCCCATCACGATGCAGAAGCAGCACCATTACCACGCCGCTAGATAAAATATATGACTACGGTGAACAGCTACGACATGATTTATTTTGTCAAAATGGCAGTCTTTAATAGCCTGCACCTTCCTCTGTGCCCTCTATTAAATGTACCTTTAATTACCCTTCACAGCTCATGCAGGTCACAAAGGGGGAGAAAAGAATCGCTCTATTCATGGAGACATCCCTAACAAGCCACAGATCACGAGAACAGGAGCAGGTGATGGTCTCATTGTTTCCTCCTACTAAATCAATAATAGCAGCTCCCGTGTACTGCTAAGTCACTGATCTGCATGATGTGAAACCTTTCACACACACACACACACACACACACACACACACACACACACGCACACGCACACGCACACACACACACACACACACACACACACACACACACACACACACACACACACACACTCCATGCACCGAAATGAAACTCCTGGGATCGAACAGAAGGAGGGAATCAGTAGAGCACATTAAGCCTCATGAGAAAAACTCAACAACAGCTCTGATGTGAGTCAGAGGGTTAAGAAATACAGTTACAGCCAGAAGTGCGTATAAACTCATCATGGCAATATCAGGCTTGGAATGATTTATTTGAACTGGTCCTTTTTTGTAACATACAGATTTAATAGAAGAACAAATATGCAAGAATTTGATTTTAGTTGGGTTACTTAAAATTTACACTTTTTTTTTTCTTTTTTCCGTTCCAAGCTTGAGGCTTCTTAACTTCCTGCTAGTGATAATGATAATGATGACGATGATGGACACCATCTGGCATCTTCTCTGTGCAACATAAAAAGAGTTTGATTAACACACATTGGATTGACCAACACAATACAATAGGAATGTCTAAGGAGCTCAGTGCAGATCTGAGAAACAGGATTGTAGGAATATTTCTCCAACCCTTGAAACTGCAGATTCCAAACAACTGTACTGGGAGTTACTGGGAGGTGGAGCCACTTTACCAAGAGTCAAACTGTCTCACTCAGCTGAGAAGAAAATGGTTTGGATAATCAGAAACAAAACAGGATCCAATAAGCCAGAAATCTGACATGAACTGGAAGCTGCTGAAACGCCAGTGTCAGTGTCTACAGTTTTTACATTATTGTCTACATAAGCTTTAACCAGAGGTACTGTATGTTATGATTCTGGGGTAAAGGCTGTTAATCGTGGTTCATGTCTTGGAACTGGTGAATTGCAAGAAGTAGATGAAATAATAAAGAAGGAGCATGACCTCCCCACTGAGGGCAAAATTAAATGTTGAGTAGGAAATTGACCTCAACTACACATCAAAGCTGGTTGTGGAATGGATAAAGCAAGCAAACTTTAAGCTCCTCAAACACCAGTTCTTGCAAGAACAATATTGTCAAGCGTGTTTGCAAAATGATGCAAGCACCATGATGAAACTTTCCCAGGAAAGCGAGACCAAAACTTACCTCTGCTGCAGAGGAGAAGTTCATTTAGAGTCACCAGCCTCAGAAATCACCAATTAACAACCAGCACCTCAGATTAGAGCCATTATGAAGCTGTACAGAGCAGAAGTAGCAGATAAACATCTCAATATCGACTGTTCAGAGGAGATTATCGTGTATTTTGGACGCCTTGGATGAAATAAATAAAAAATTTGGAAATACTATGGTTTTAGAAGATTCATAGTGTGTGTAATCATTTAGCCCAGGAATAAATGTAAACATCTGACCATAGCTGGATATTCATTTAGAGTGTTTTTTTTGTTTTTTTTTGTGTGTATTTGTGTTTCCCAAAATATAATCCAAGTGGCAGAATGATTTAAACCAGATCCTTGCGGTTACTAAGGATCATGCATATTTTTAGTGTTCCATGCATTTGGTTTCACTTCCTGTTTGTGTCTCTGCCACTGTTTCATCATTTTTACATGTCTCCTGCTTTGGTTTGCTCACATCCATATGAAAATGAAAATGGTGAACGTTTGACATACACAGACAGACGCGTGAGCTCGGGGTTGATCCCAGAACTGTGAAGATGTGAAGTAAGATGAATCACTTGTACTGTACCCCGATCAGCCATAACATTGTGACCACTGACAGGTGAAGTGAAAAACATCGATTATCTCCTTACAATAGAGCCAGAAAGTGGGGCAGATTACTTTAGGCAGCAAGTTAATAGAGTATGTTGTATTGACATTTTGGAAGCAGGCAAATGTGCCAGCTTAAGCATTTGAGCCACTCTGATTAGGACCAAATTGTGATAGCCAGATGCGACCTTGTGGGATATTCTCAGTCTGCAGTGGTCAGGACCGAAAGGAAAACCGGTGAACCACTGAAGGCTCATCGATGCACATGTTAAACCCGTTTAGTCCAATCCATCCAACATGAGAGGTTTTCCACTGAATCATAGCCTGACATAAATCACAACATCGCCGCTTTTCACAGCAACACGTCGCATCCCAGTCTCCAGAACCACCAACGCTGCTGCAACACAACGTCACGTCTGTTTTAAATCCTTCTAAATGCTTTCTACTGAGTCCACGATGATTAATACCTGTGTAATAACTCTATAATCTCATCACTGATCCCCGGAATGAAGTTAAACCGTGTGAAGAGCAATCCTTCCTTGTCCGTTTTGACAATTAGCGCAGTCCGGATTGAAGCCACGGTGATGGATTGCTTTCGCGTGCAGCATTAATAAAGCAGCTCGACTGGAGATGCTCAGCACATGCAACAGCCAAGGCTTATTATTCATCATTACGCTCGGAGATTTAATGGGAGGGGGAAAAAGGCAGGAAAAGATTGTTTTCGCCTGTTGTTGGTATTTATTCCAATTAAATATCTTTAGATTTATGCATTTGTATCATTTGTCAGCTCTATTAATTACCATTAAGAGTCAGGGCAGAATATCCAGCACCATTACTGGGCAATTTATCAAAGGAACCACCGACTGAATGGTGATTATTAATCATGGCTGTATGCTTTGAATTATTTCAAATTGTTAAAGCCTTTCTGGACTATTTAAATCTGTAACTCTGTGTTTTAATGCAGATTAAATTGCTAATTGTATCATGAACCAGCGTCCATGTTTTAAATATTTTGTTCCATGTGTGAGATTTTTGTTTTTCTGTGCTTGTTTGTTGTTGTCGTGGTTGGTTTTATTTCTGATGCACTCATGAAAAGAGATGAAAAAAAAAATTCAAGTAACAGAGGGCAGACTTTAAAATCAGATTGTTTGGGGGGGGGAGGGGTAGAATGGGGGTGTGCTAAAACACTAATGGGTATAAAGAGGTATTGTACTATGCAAATGCGAATGCACTGCTTAGCAATTGTTCTGTTTTGTTCTGGTATTAGTAAGTGTAATATTTTTTTTTTCCATATATTTTCCAGTGCTTTTTTTCTTCCCCTCCAGAACGTACTGTGATTAAGGACGAAAATAACACGTCTGAGCTGTCTGCATTTTTCTAATCCATATTATCTCCTCTGTTCTTGTTGCTGATTAAAATTACCTTCTGAATCTCAGCAGTTCAAAGTAGAGCACTTTCTCTCATCAACATGCCGTACAGCAGGCGCTGGATTACTCGCTTCCGTTTCAGAGATTAAACAATCCACATTTACAAAGAAGAGAAGTACATCAGGGGCATTTTCAGACTTCAGGGAGAATAATGTCAGATTTTCATGTCAGGATATTTACATTTACAGTATAATGAGTAATTAAATATTTACAAGATTTTTTTTTCACAGTATTTTAGAATTTTGGTGCTGTTTCATTTACCAGTAAAGGTAAGGAGGTCCATTTAAGACTACAAATAAATAGATAAACAAAAATATATGGATAATTATTGACATGGTAAAGTTCCCTGGATTCCTGGTAAACATTTCTAAAACTGCTCTCTGCACTTTGTAATATTCGGCAATAAAGATGTAGGCCAATTCCCTTTAAAGTTCAACACTACCGTGGGAAATAAGTTGGGTAAATTCATTGGGTTCCGCAAACAATAGTGATACACTACATATAATAGTTTTACGATTATAAATATAATAGTATTGCTAAGGTTCAAAATATACAGTACTCCATAGTACTGTATACAGCATGCACAGTATGTTACTTGAGTAGTTTTAAAAGTAAATACTTTGTATTCACTACATTCTATGACAAATATCTCTACTTTCTACTTCACTACACTTGTGCGTGTTGCGTTCCATCACCAGAGTGTTGCATAGTTTTTGAAGAGGTAATAATACAGTATATTATGTGTATGCAATTGCATGACTTGCCTTCTTTTCGTGTAACATTTATTCATTGTAGTGTTTGAGATCAGAATCGGAGATGGTCTCAGGCCATGACGAAAAGAAACAAGCATTTTTTTTTTAATACAATGCTTAAGTCATGTAAAGGTAAGCACTTTTGTACTTTTTCTGAAGTATTCAATTGAATTCAATTTTATTTGTATAGCGCTTTTAACAATTGTAATTGTCGCAAAACAGCTTTACACAGTCAAAAGAATTATTTATGTTTGTATGGAATGTGAATGTGTATGAATCAAAATGGTCAGATGGTCCCTGATGGGCGACAGAGACGATGAGATGGCAATAGGAAAAAACCGTGAGAGGAACTGGACTCAACAGGGAACCCATCCTCATTTGGGTGAAGCAGAAAGCAGGAATTGATCTGCATTCATACTGTGTGTTAGGTGGCAGGTGGTTCAGTGTAGCAGTTGTTAACAGATGTTAATTGATGTTAATATGGAGTCCCCAGAACTCCATTGGAGGCTAGTTATTGGAGGCTCAGGTAGACTTGTAAGAAATTCCAGTCCTGAACCATTGAGCGACTGCAGCCAAGTCCTCAGAGAAACAGCTGTCAACATTAGTCGAAGCCAGAACCGTCTTCGTAGTAGAGTGAAACCGTCCCCAGACACCAGACGCATCACAAAGAGACACACGGGGCATCCATGTGACGAGATCTCCAACCAGAAGCAGGGCACCAGGATGAGTCAGACAGGGCCAGAGGGCAGAGTGAGTCTGGATCAATGGCAGCTCAGGAACGACGTGTGTAGCTTGACAGAAAGAGGGAAAGAGAGAGGACAGGAGAGGGGAGAGCAGAAGAGGAGAGATAACAGTCGGGTATTGTCACAGTCACATAATGTATAAGGTGAATGTATATTTAGTGCAAGCAGGGACTCCGTCAGGACTAACTATAGCAGCATAACTAAAAGGGAGAGCCAGAAGGAAACACAGACCTGAGGGGGAACTGAGAAGCAACCAGTCACCTCACCGTCAACAAACCTGAGTGATCAATGAAAGTGGGGAAGACAGCATCTAAACATACCAGTTCACATTATACTCTACTTCCATGAGTCCCCCAGATCTGCTCCTTTACAAATCTATTTACAAAATGTTTGGTTAAATAAATAGGTTTTTAGTCTAGACTTAAACACTGAGACTGTGTCTGAGTCCCGAACACTATTTGGAAGGCTATTCCATAACTTTGGGGCTTTGTAAGAAAAAGCTCTGTCCCCAGCTGTAGTTTTCATAATACGTAGTACTGACAAGCACCCTGCATCCTTTGATCGAAGTAGGCGTGGCGGATCGTAAGACACTAGCAGTTCACTCAGATACTGCGGCGTGAGACCATTTAGTGCTTTATATGTCAAAAATAGTATTTTAAAATCAATGCAAAATTTCACAGGGAGCCAATGCAGTGTAGATAAGAAAGGGGTAATGTGCTCATATCTTCTGATTCTAGTGAGGACTAGAAACAGTGAGAACTAATTGAAGCTTGTTTATACACCTAGTTGAACAACCAGACAGTAAGGCATTACAGTAGTCCAACCTAGAAGTGAACTAGTTAGAACAGAAAGGACATCTAAAGTTACAGTTTATTAAGCAGAAGGAAGTTAATTAGCATCCAGTCTATTATATCCTTTACGCATTGCTCAACTTTAGCAAGTTGGTTTTTCTCATCTGGTTTTGCTGAGATGTATAACTTTGTGTCGTCAGCATAACAATGAAATCTAATATCATGCTTACGGATTATGTTGCCCAAAGGAAGCACGTAAAGGGAAAAAAGCAGTGGGCCTAAAACCGAACCCTGTGGAACACCAAACTCACTAAAGAACATCCAGAAGTAGAAATGTACTTGGAGGACTTCTACTTTTACCTGAGTAATACTCAGGTAAAGGACAGGATTTGTGTTCTGTTGCCCTCCTCTGAAGAAAAAAAATCAAAACTACAAAGTAAAAAAAGAAAGAAAGAAAGAAAGAAAGAAAGAAAGAAAGAAAGTAGGAAAGAAAGAAAGGACAATAAATAGCAATAATCATTTATTAAATCAATTCCCAGTCATGTTTTGTTTTTCGTATATATACAGTACAGACCAAAAGTTTGGACACACCTTCTCATTCAAAGAGGTTGAATTTGTGTTATGGCAAGAAAAAAGCAGCTAAGTAAAGAAAAACAAGTGGCCATCATTACTTTAAGAAGTCAGTCAAACTTTGAAAGTGTCCCCAAGTGCAGTCACAAAAACCATCAAGCGCTACAAAGAAACTGGCTCACGTGTGGACCGCCCCAGGAAGACCAAGAGTCGCCTCTGCTGCGGAGGATAAGTTCATCCGAGTCACCAGCCTCAGAAATCGCAGGTTATCAGCAGCTCAGATCAGAGAGCAGGTCAATGCCACACAGAGTTCTAGCAGCAGACACGTCTCTAGAACAACTGTTAAGAGGAGACTGTGTGAATCAGGCCTTCATGGTAGAAGATCTGCTAGGAAACCACTGCTAAGGACAGGCAACAAGCAGAAGAGACGCGTTTGGGCTAAAGAACACAATAAAGAACACAAGAAAGAAAACTCGCTGAATGAGAAGGTGTGTCCAAACTTTTGGTCTGTACTATATATATAATTACTGTTTTAAATGTTTATGCATGTTCTTTATACAGATTGTAGGGGACTGTGCCATGCCACCTGCCTATCCTAAATCATTCATTCCAAAAACCCTTTCAAATCTACATTTTGGGGTTTATTCAAATCTCAAATTCAATGCTTTCTGCAGTTGTCTATGAAGTTTGTCTCATACAAAAATTTATCTGTTTAATGTCACAGTCATTACAGTCACTGATTAAAATGCTGTGTGTCAGAATGTAAATAATTATATGAATTTTGAGCATTTGTTTGTGTCTAGCTGAAGCGATTACAGTAAAAGTTATGCACATTCACTGATATGAATCTCTTCCTTTCTCTAAGGCTTTTTGTTTACCAGTATGAGTCCAAATGTCGCATCCATAAGACCTTGCAAAGTCTAGGTAAAGTTCATACTTTACTTTCTCTGTATTCTTTCATCTTTTTTTTCATTGTGTGTGTGTGTGTGTGTGTGTGTGTGTGTGTGTGTGTGTGTGTGTGTGTGTGTGTGTGTGTGTGTGTGTGTGTGTATGTGTGTGTATGTGTGTGTGTGTGTTTAATACACTCATTCTCATAAAATTACCATTTCCATGGTGTCACTTTACGCAGGAGCTCGTATAGTGGACATTTTCATTTTTCCAAGGAAGTTCCACAATGCCACAGGCTCCAAATCCACTCCAACACTGACCTTGAGAAAGCACTTACTGAAAGTTAGTAGGTGGGTGTTTAAGTATAAATGGATAAGATTGGAACTTGTTATTACTTTGGTGTAATGTTTTGCATTGTAACGTTATGTATGTTCAGCATACAATGTACTACACTACACTCACTCAAACATGTTTTCATTTCTAAATTAACCATCAAATTTACAATAATATTTTGAAGCCCTTACATTCATAACCTGGCCTCTTTTTCTTATTATCTCTGTATTGTGTGTATACAGTATATCTTCATGCAATTCAGCACCACTGTATATTTTATGAAACCAATTTTCTCTGACTTGATTGTTTATTTGCCATATTGACCGTGTTGTGAATTAGAAATGCCTCTGGAGAACAGGATTTTATCATGAATGTTCGAGTGTATTGAAATGATGAGTGAGCTACTGCATTTTTTTTTTTTTTTTTTTTTTTAGCAACAGCTCTTGGTTCATGACCAAGAGAGAGTCGTAAAATACACTCAAATTCACTCAAACTGAAAGCCGCAGCTACTCTTATGCAGATTTAGTGGCAGCAATAAATTTAGGAAACATGATGATTTAGGTCTGCAAATTATCACTTTTTGTCTGCAAAGTAAAATTTTCAAGTGGCTAGAACATTGCATGCTCAAATATTTGGATTTGTAGGTATTGGCATGGATGACAGAAGGGTGTAAAACGGTTACTCTTCAACTTGAGCGTTTCTGATTCTTCTTCTGAAGAATCTCCAAGAACTCTGGATACAAGGTGTGGCACATCCTGGATGGGGTGCCAATTCATTGTATGACATAATTGTATACTGTGCACTCATACACCCAATACTACACTACAGGGCAAAAGGGAGATACCTACTAGCCAACACTGTAGGTCGTTGGACTGTGGGAGGAAACCGGAGTACCTGGAGGAAACCCTACAAGCATAGGGAGAACATGCAAACTCCATGCAGAGATCTGAACACCCAACCCTGGAGTTCAAAGAAAATCAAAATTAAGGGAAGAACTGGAACTCAAACCAGGGACACATAACCTCACAGAGGACGGAGGGAAAGAAACTAGTTATCTGGAATAACTGGTGCAGCTAGTAGTCAGGTTCATAGAATGGATGTATCTGAGTGCGCTTGATTCAGATTCAGAAATAGGAGGAACACAACAAAATCTCAAAAATCTTGATCCGAACACACAGCTTACATTTTCACTGATTTATTTACTGTGACTTTCGTTTAAACCCGATGGTAAATCTCAGACTCCTTCCTTTCCCAGCACCGGATTAGCATTCCAGGTTATCATTTGAGAGGTAGTTGATTGAGCATGTCAGGACAGATGCAGGATTACTGGGTAACAAGCTAAGAGGATCTTTCAAGCAGAAAACAGATGGCTGTTTGAGTGAGTTAAATCATAGGCATCGGGACGTGATTTCCCAAAGACCACCGGCGATGTTTGATGACCCAGAGACAGTTTGAAGGTTCGGCTCTTCCGTTTCCATCACCGTATTTGGTGCTGTCAGTTTATTAGTTGCTAAATCAGAATACCTAACAAAGTAGTGACTCAGTGAGTGCTTTATAGAGGGAGAGGAGGGCAAAGAAAGCCTTGAGGAAAACTCATAACCTTTATCTGCTCAGTGTGGATAAAAGTATCTGCTAAATGAATAAATGCTTTTATGCAGAGCGACGTACATTCAATCACATTTATTCAACTGAGCACTTGAGAGTAGCTCAAGGGTATGGCAGTGGTAGCGTGGTAGCGCTGGGATTTAAACTCACACCCTTCCGTTTAGTACACTGATGTCTAAACTGTTAAGCTGCCACTGCCCTTGTGACCGAACCAATCACAACACATTACACAGACGCATGCAGTTAATGTCCACATCAGACTGGAGAAGACTTTAGTACAGTATGGTTATTCAAGATGCCAGATGGGGGGAGGGGCAGTTTGATTATTTCAGAAACGGTAAATCTTTTGTTATCTTAAGACTCAACAACTGTTCCCCAACTGTTGACATGCCTCGTTGATGTGACTGGTACAATGTGGCAAGACGAATGCAGTAAGTCAAATAACTTCACACTGACATCTGGACAACTGAAGATTAGATCTTTTTTATGTACTGTACATATACAGGTGTGTGAAATGGAATAATGAGTTTTTAGAAGGAATCCATTGGTGTGGTACATGAGAGGATATCAGGATGACAGAATGCCAAATGCTTCTGACCCACTGTGGTACACTGCTTATTCATAGCAACATTTCAGGAAAGTTTTAAAGAATCTGCGCTGACAAACTGATATATTGAGGCCGCAATTAAATTTTCTCAAGATTTATTTCATGGTGGTGAAATGCTTAACTCGTGGCAGCTATTGTTTTGTAAGATGACTGACACAGAGATGTGAAACAAATGAGATAATTGTGCCCTCAGGAGTGATGAAGAATATTGATAATATTACACATTACTTTGACATACTGGAGTTAGTGATGTTGCGACATGAATTCTTACTAAGTAATGGGCTGTAGGCCGTACTTAACATTTCGTGGAACGCCATAGTTAATGCAATTAATAAGTAGGACTTGCTTGTGTTAGGTTGAAGGCTCAGCAATTTGTTACTGTTCATTTGGTAGAGAGTGTATGAAATAATATCTATTATGTCATGGCGTGTGGCAATATGTTATGTAAGGAATAACACATGGAGGAAATTGCTGAGATTGACCGACTTTCAGATGGTAATGGTATCAGAACAAACTCAGAAATACTATACAGTACAGCCACATACTGTACAGTACAGTGGAACCTCGGATTGCGAGTAACGTGGTTTACGAGTGTTCCGCAAACCGAGCAAAGATTTTAAATAATTTTTTATTCGGAAACCGAGCAAGTATTAGTTTACAAGCACATGCTTCACACATGTGACTCTTATTTTGACACCGAGCGTCACTCTCTCACTCTTTTTTTAAAAGGTAAAGTGCAGATTCATTTGTTTTATTTTCATTTTATAGATTATATTAATTAGATTGTATTTATTTTTTGGGGCTGTGGAACAAATAATTTGTTTTCATTATTTCTTATGGGAATTGATGATTTGGTTTATGAGTGTTTTGGAATACGAGCCCACTTTCGGAACGAATTATACTGTTCCACTGTATACCACAAGAACTTACCGGTGACTAGGATGTTTTGTTCAATGATAACTGATAATACTTTTGGCAAGGCTTTTAAATGCCTAATGTTGTGGATTATATTTTGATTTAGAAGATTTTTAATTCCCTTTGATCATTCAAGTGAATGTGGAAATTTGTACTTTTCCATGCAAACAAAAGACTTTCATATGATTTCCCTTAAGAAACTTTACAAAGTAACATAAACATTATAAACCACTTAAACCTGAGACACATATTCTGTTTTTGTTCTTATGTTTATTGTGCAAAAGTCTTGAGCCGGCCAGTCAGCCCACATTTCTTCATATTTTGTTTATGAAAAAGTTTTATTTTTAACATATTCCAGAGGAATAGCTTGGAGGACTTTTTTGCCTCTCACTTTTGGGTAAGGTTTCACTTCTCATTTGTAGTCCAGTCCCTGTACATGAGCAGTTTCAGATTTCTGTTTTTTAAGCCACAAAGCGACTTACAGTATGAATCATTCGATCATGAAACCAGAACCGGTGAGAAACAGATATAGATGGATGACTGATGATCAGGCCGGTGATTAGCATATTGCTGATGTTGTTTTATTGTATCTTTTAGGCACTTTGGGGTCTATCACAATAAAACATTTGTTCCCCTTCCATTAATTTAGTTGACATCATTTAATTTCATTTGATACAGTATTTTTTTAGATATTCCATTTTGATTGATTTTGAAGTTCCTGAGGAATGGCCAGTGTGAGATTGTTTACGAGGGGTGCCTAAGAAAGCTCCATCAAAATCGTATTTTTAGAATCTGTATTTAAATGAGGATTACATGACATATTACGTAAGAGGGAACCATTTCCTTTTTGACAGCAGGATTTCCCTGCTACCTCTAAATATAACTCCAGCACAGTTTTATAGCAAAAAAATAATAAAAAAAACAAAAAAATAAATAAATGCATAGATAAATTAATGAATCTGATGTAACCAGTTTGGATAGTGTTCATTAAAATCTTTTAAAAACAATGTCTGGCCCATTTCTGCTGAAGGATCAGGCAGATAACGTATTTTCAGTAACCGATTTTTCCCAAAAATAAAGATTTCACCTACTGCACTCGATTGGCCGCGGCGCAAAAACAACCCCGTGTGAAAGCTGTGTGTGAGACCAGGTCTCTATGGAATGCTGCTTATACCGTCTGGAGATAACTAGAGCATGGAACAGAAAGAGAAATTCAAAATGCAGATGTGAAAGTTTGCACATGAAAGCAGAATATTGTAGGCTTTCAAAATGGTTGAACATACTGTACAGTACAGCACTGTGGCGTGAGGTAGACAGGCGGGGTGTGAAATATGTTATGTAAAATATGAAATGTACTCCAGGTCTTAATGTCAGAGAGGTAGGCTGTAATACACGGGTAAAGAAAATAACATGTTGCATGAATATATGTTGTCTGTTTTCAATCGCTCTCTTACACTCGATCTCTTTACCGCTTACCCTGTACAGGGTCACGGGGTGCCTGGAGCCTATCCGCACTAGGTACTGTAGGTTAAATCCTGGAGGTGATGGCAGCCCATTAGAGGGCACACAAGCACGCCCACTCTCACACACTTCGGGAGGAAACCAGAGTACATACATTTTGAGTCCGCTACAACACTGTCCTGCCGCACCTGTGTACCTAAAAGAAAAAAAAAAGAAAAGAAAAAAAAAAAAACGTGTCTAGGAGATACGTTACATTCTATCAAACATCTGATTCATTAATAAGAAGGTGTAGTGTGTTGGAGCGGATCTTGGACAGTATGCGTTCGGTCTACTGTCAACATGGTTCTGTTCGGAGGAGCTCTGCAGGGAGCTGGCAGCATTTCACTCCGGGATCGGGACACGCAAATACACCAGGAACGTCTCGTCATAATCTGCGTGACTGTCGAATCTGCTGGCATAAACAAAACGAAAGTATTCAAAACCCTGCTTGAGAAATGAATAAAACCAGCGATTATGATTTTTTCTGTCTCAATTTGCTACAACTGTTAGAAAATGTTATTGATCTTGAACAGCGGCATAATGGTGTAGTGGCCTCATACAGTACCTCCAACCTTGAGGTTCAATTACCACCTCATGTCCGTGTGGGTGGAGTTTGCGTCCTCCCAGTGATTGTTGGGTTTCCTCCGGGTTCACTGGTTTGATCCCATAGTCCAAAGACATTGAGATTAGGCTAACTGGCATAACAAATGGCTCATAGTGTGTGTATGTGTGTGCGAACCCTGTCTCGTGCCCTAAGTCTCAGGATAAAGTGGTATAGACGGTGAGTGAGTGAGTGTGTAAACGGGTGCAGATTCAAGATTTAAGTGTGATGTTACAGAAATAGTATTCCTGGAATGTTGTAATAACATTTCCTACAGTATAACAATGACTTGCTATACAAAAAGTTATTGGAATGTTGATCGTAAACATTCCCCATCAGCTTTAACATTTTAAAAGTTTTATTATGAACCTCCATTGGTGTGCTGGATTTGGTTCACTTTCTCAACACCGTATTTTACATTTAAAAATAGGGTGTGTTTTTATTTTTTATTTTTATTTTTATTTATTTATTTGTAATGAAGCCAGAGAAATGCACACGATGCAGCTCCAGCAGAATTTTTTTTTTTTTTTTTTTTTAACAACTCACATTCCTCGTACATTCCTCCCACAGGAGTGTGAGGTGCATGTACAAGCTTTTTTTCAACCCCCTCCTCAACAGATGCCGTCCATCAGGACGTGGAGGCGAGACACTGATGTGTCTCTGCATCCCGAACCAGGACACTGATGCCACAGACACAGGAGAAGGCAAAGAGAAGAGCTTTTGTAACCTTTAACATTCATGAATGACTAGAAACCCTTTGCGGATGTTTTCTTTTCACACGGTGCATTATCACGTCGTGAACACATGTACACTCGCTGATATCTTGTGTATTTCACAGCCAGCAACCCGTGAATTAACATTCTTTAAAGGGATCCTCCTCCTTGTCCTGGAGATAATTAGTTAATTAGTATTGCTGGACTTACCAGAAGTGTCTGTGTTCTCATTATGTTTTGTGGTTTAAACACATGCACACACACACATACACACACACACACACACACACACACACACACACACACACACACACACACTGAGAGAGAGAAAGAGCGAAGAGAGAGAGAGAGACGATGTGGGTGTTTGCCTATATTGTACAGTAAGTTCATTACAGTCCCTTATGGCAGAAATCATATGAATTTCATAACCTCTGTACATCTCTCTCTCTCTCTCTCTCTCTCTCTCTCTCTCTCTCTCTCTCTATATATATATATATATATATATATATATATATAT
>JAAGKR010008055.1:0-32088 GCA_011419295.1 Clarias macrocephalus | reverse complement strand
CACACACCAGACAGGTTTTTCTGATCAAAGCCACGGCTCAGACAGTCAGACGTTTCCTGTTCTTCTAACACACCCATCAGAGGAAACACTCTGTGGCTGCACCAAGATGTGAAAGTTGGTTTCTTCTGCCAGGTTTCAGGGCGTGTTACTGGAATCTCTTGACTAACAGTCTTCCAGACTGAGGTCATTTAACGCACTTTGTCTGATGTCAAACCCGGACTTGTAATGAATTTTCCTGTAAATGAAAAAATTTAAAGCAACTGACATTAACAGAAGATTCCAAGCACAGTACGGTTATGTGACTCAGCCAGAATGGTACAAACGTTTTGAAGAAGGCATTCAGCTAGTGAAAATGCCAAATCCTTGAAAGTCAACAGATAACTTGTCACCAACTTGCAGAATACACACATCTGTTTGTGGAAACTGTACACACAATCATTTACCACCACTATTGGCAAAGGAACAGGATCTCGTTGGGAAGTTATTGCCACATCTTTGTACAGTCCTGACCATTTCCACAAGTTTGTGTTATTAAAGGACTTTCTGGGAGACCAGCGTCGCCCCGGGACGCCTGGGAAATCAGACATGAAGCAGGCAGTCCAAGGATGGCTCTGGAATATTGAGAAAAGTTTTCCTGTGTTCTGGTTTGACATGAATGCCCACATTATTGCACATGATTTCACCTTCTGCCTGGTATAAATGTCTGAGTCTGCTTGTGGGAACTGTTTTCCTGTATTGCCAAGCAATAACATGACCATGTTTACAAGTGATACTGAAACTTGGCCGAAAAAATGTAATGAAATTTAATTTAATGCAATTAAATTTACTCACCCACTCATCATCTATACCGCTTAATCCTGTATTCAGGGTCACAGGGGGCCCAGGAGACTTAGGGCACATGACAGGGTACACCCTGGACAGGGTGCCAACCTATTGCAGGGCACAGACACACACACACATACACTCACTCACTCAT
Organism: Clarias macrocephalus; assembly: GCA_011419295.1. NCBI lineage: Eukaryota > Metazoa > Chordata > Actinopteri > Siluriformes > Clariidae > Clarias > Clarias macrocephalus. The sequence continues at coordinate 31,112 of JAAGKR010008055.1, read as the reverse complement.
TCACACACTACGGCCAATTTGCCTGTTGCCAATTAGCCTAACCTACATGTCTTTGGACTGTGGGAGGAAACCGGAGTACCCGGAGGAAACCCACCAAGCACGGGGAGACCATGCAAACTTCATGCACACAGAGACGGGAATCGAGCCTGGCAAGGCGACAGTGCTAACCACTACACCATGCTGCCTAATTAAATTTAATGAAATTTTATTAAATCTGCGTGAACAAATGCTTTACTGGTCAAGTTGTCATAGAAGAGAATTACAGTATTAGAAGAGAATGTCAAAAATATTTGACTTATGGATACGTAAAAACGCACAGAAAGGAAGAAAGGAAGCAAATACTGGATGGTTTTCCCCCCACATGCCTCTCTCACCACAAACCAACCAAACAAGCCAGTCAAAGAACAGAGATAATAATAATAATAATAATAATAATAATAATAATAATAATAATAATAATAATAATAATAATGCTTTAGGGTTGCCTAAAACTTTTATAACTTGTTTAATGATTAAAAGCTAAATGAAATAAAATGCAGTATCTTTTTTGTTTTTCAGAAAAAGAAATTAAAAGATAAATTAAAACCAATTTTTTTTTAATGATATAATTTCCAGCATTTTATGCAATTGAAAGCATTCTCAATCCGTAATTATTATACATGTATCAATTCTGCTGTGACAGAAAGAACCAGCTGGTAACCAAACTGAAAACCATAGTGTGTAAATATTCATAATATTATTTTAATAGGCTACTATAAGTTTAATTCTATGGGTCCAGTGTAGGGATTTGTATAAAGGACTTAACAGGTGATAGCAACCAGTCTGTTTCCAGTCATGGAGTAGTAAGATTTCAAAGTTTTTATAGATGAAACTCTGATATAGCAAACAAAGGGCAAATGGTCAGCATTTATAACACCAAGTGAGATGGTTTAATAATGATCTGGGGAGTGTGACACAATGAGACTGATTTCATTGAGGAGAGCTTAACGCTTCCATGTACTCAAGATCACACACCAACAAAACACATTATACGTTTATCAAAAAAATCATTTTACTTTTAGCACTACACAATACATACAGTAAATCTCTAAATGATCCAGGATCAAAAGAAAAGAAACCTTTTTTTTTTTTTGGTAGCACCAGATAATAAGACTCTTTCTAAATTCTAGTCTTTTCTACCATCGTAACGTCTGGCCACTGTGGTCCCACCCACTTCAGAACAGAAGAAGAGGCGTTGCTTACAGAATGCCAAATCCCACATCCAAACCAGTCACAGAAACACTTTCTGCAAGAAAACACATCTGATAAAGATACAGTATATCATTAGTAATTGCTTCTAAGTCGCTCAGGATCATCTCTGAACCATCCATGTTGTTCAGCTAGAAGGCTAACTAGCTTCTAATTTCTTCTTCTTTGTCATTCGGCTGTTCCCTTTCAGGAAACCATCTAACCCTGCTTCCATCTAACCCTGTCCTCTGCATCCTCTTCTCTCTCACTACATTATAAATCTCCTCTTTGGTCTTCCTCAAGACCTCCTGCCTGGCAATTCCAACCTCAGCAACCCTCAACATGTCCAAACCACCTCAATCTGGCCTCTCTGACTTTATTTCTAAAACACAAGGTTGAATCCCAAATCACTCTCTAAACCATGTTCAAGGGCTCTGCTTGGTGTGTGGAACAAGGGATTGTACTCCCTACGTACCTAGTGCACTAGCTTTCAACCATAGAAAGTTTTGAAAACCTAAAATGTCACACTCACTGTAGTTAATGTTACATGCGCGTCAGCATGAAGCACTGCATATTCCGCAGCATCATCACTTTTGCAACAGAAACACTGAACGATCTAATGCTATCACTAGCAAACGCCACCAAACACCAGACATGTTGGTCAACCCTCTGAGGTTATCACGTTATGATAACAAATCAAATTTCTGCAAATGAATATTCGTGTTACTACCTTCATACATGTTCACACGCTTCACTCCTTTGAATAAGTTATGAAGTCAGAATCTTCAGATTAGCAATTAGCAAGGCATCAGGTAATGCAGTAGGTAATCAGATAATCATCAGGTATTTGTTCAGTAATCATTACAATTCTTTTTTTTTTTTTTGACTGTGAAATAAAGCTTGAATGTAATTCTCAATGAAAATTCATAGTAGCCTAATCCATATAACGATAGTGGTATCTATTATTGCAAACTGTCAGTTAACTGACATTAGGCTACTATGAATTTTAACAGTTGTTATCCAGACCCTTTTTTTTAACATCTCTATTTGAATTATGGCAGAAATGTGTAATATTCTGTTTCCTGTAGTATTATGTTGTGTTTCTCTACAACCAGTCTGTAAATTACTGAGTGGTTTTACATGATACTCGGTACGAGCTGATGTGAAGAATCGTCCTGGGATGAGCACAGGATAGTGATAATGATAACAGCTGCAGCTAATATACAAGTTATCAGAAATATATATAAAATAAATGAATAAATAAACAATGTTTGGTGAGCTTATTCGAGATTCAAGAATTTTTATTTGTCACATACTGTACATAGTTAACAGTAGTGAAATGCAATTGCTCCAAACTCCAGACTGAGTTTTTATTTATTTATTTTTATTAAATAAATAAAAACAAACATAAAAACCCACCAATAATAACAAGAATAAAATAATAAATATGTTCAAGACTATGATATAAAGTATATACAATATAAATTACGTATACAGAATATGTTATAATCTGTCTTTGATGCTGTGTGTGTGTGTGTGTGTGTGTGTGTGTGTGTGTGTGTGTGTGTGTGTGTGTGTGTGTGTGTGTGTGTGTGTGTGTGTGTGTGTGTGTGTGTGTGTTGCAGATCTTAACAGCACAAAAGAAGAGCAGTATGACGGTCTGACTTTGAGCAACGTGGTTCCCATGTACCCAGCATTTAAAAGTGAGCTCAGATTTTTTTTTTTGCAATTTATCACGGATCAACACATAAGTGACTCATTTACACAGATTGTGTGCTTGTATGTATTCTGCAGAAGTGTGGCAGTATTTCCACAATGTGTTGCTGCTGAAGTATTCCTCGCAGTATAACGGCATAAACGTGGTGACAGGACCTGCATTTGATTATAACTTCGATGGACACTTTGACACAGCAGACCAGATCAAGGAGTATGTTTTATTTTATGTGTTATTAACATTGGAGCACCCAGGCTCCCATTTTTTATTTTATTTTTTTTTACAAACAGACCTACATATAAAAAAGCACAGGAGTATGCTCATTCTTTGAATGGCTCACTCCTTTAACCAATATTCATCTATTCACAAATGGTGTTCGACCACACAACATACCCTGTCATGCAACTCACACAGTTTAGCTGTCCAGCCTGTCAACCTGCTACCCAAGCGAGTAATCCATAAGTTTAGCCATCTGCACCCTGGCTGAAGACCCCTGAAAAGTTAAATGTCTGGGATCATAACTGATATATACTGTGCAATTGTGTGCTTTTTTCAGCCTGACAGATCTATGGGAGGTCATTGAACAGTATTGAAGTCAAAAGAATGCAATAGTGGTGAACCAAAAAGGACAAAGTTCCATTAACATTGTTCTGGCATGTTCTTTTTATTGAGCTCGGTCAGAGATTTGTTTTCTGCATGAAGTCTGCATGTTCTCCTCATGCTTGGTAGGTTCCCTCAGGGTACTCCAGTTTTCTCCCACAGACCAAAGACATGAGAATTCGGCCTGCCAGTAGTGTGTGAATGAGTGTGTGTGTTTGTGTGCCCTGCGATGTGATCCCCCGCCTCATGCCCTAAACCTCCTGAGATCTTGTATACAGGATAAAGCGTGATAGATGATGAGCGGGTGAGGATGGAAAATTTTGTTCATCAATGAAACATTGTCAGGGCTTTAAATCAGATCTTATTATACTGGAGAAGAATAAAGGAGTATAAGGCAAACAGCAATAAAAGGGCTGTTTTCTTGTGGGACAGTCAAGGAAATTTGCCAATATCCTAAGATTACATTTATTATCAAATGAAAGCAAGCTGCACCTTACCAGTAAAGCTGTTAGCATTATATTGTAATCTACGGTTGGCCTTTTATTGTATAACTGTCAAATTCACCTTGAACCAGACTGATTCATTTTTCATGGGAACCAGGATGATGAGGCTGGATTAGTTAAGAAATGTCATCCATATCAATTATAGCTTCAGGCTCACAGCCACATGTTTCAACAGAAAAACAGAAAGGAAGACTAGATTGAGCCTTGTTTCGAGACTTGGCATGCAACCATGAAGGGTCCATCCCATCTCCAGGTGAAAGCTCATGTTATCACTATTTGAAATGACATTGAGAAGACAAAGAAGAAGACGAAAAAGAAGAAGGAGACTTTATTTAAGTCATATACATAAAAAAAAAAGTGAAATCCTTCCTTTTGTGTATCCCAGTTTGTTAGGAAGTTGGCGTCAAAATCCAGTGCCATGATACAGCTTCCATAGAGAGAATGTTAATGTCCCAGCTTGCCTACAGACCCAAGAGTGGTCCCTTGGCAGTGATGGCACTTAAATATCCAGTAATCTAGAGCTTTAACCATTAAGTTATTATACAGCCAAGAACGAAAATAATTTTATGTTTGCTGTGCAAACACTCCTCCTTCAACAATTGATGGAAGATATATAAGCCGTTGCTGGGCTTGCACCCTTATATTAGTTCAAATGTGGTGAAAATAACTCCTGCATGTCTGCTCCCAACACAAACCACCCACTGAGTTTCTGGTCAGCACTGCACTGCTAATGTATACTCATGAAAACGTTTAATTAACATTGGTCTCTGTCTCCAACAATGTGGGCCATGGTTGTTTTAGCTGCTATGGCTGCTTCTGGGGAACCTGTGCTGAGCAAACCCCAAAGAGCCTGTTGGTCTTCAATTTGTGCATCGAGAAATGCCTTTTGCAGTTGCTCATTGTTCAGCTCAATGATGGCTTGATGTTGGCTTGGTAGATGCCCATAATAGAACTGATGACTTTGGCAAATGGTAAGGACTACATGCCAGGGAATTTTTCTCAAACCCAGACTTTGGCACCATTGTGACGGCAATTCATTGTGAAAGGAAATCAAGATGTACTGTAGGAAGCAGGCTTTAAAGAGTATAACTTTTATTTGTGTTTTTATGTGTATTTTCCCCATGCTTCCCTTATACTTGCTTTACTTTAATGTGAAATCAGTGATGTAAAATCTGGTGACTTCAAGAGGCTTTTTATGCATGGTTTATCTATTTTCCTCCGAACCAAAAACATTGGTTATTACTGTATGTCATATCCTGACAGCCTTTACTGTTATATCAACCACTAGATGGCAGAAGTATATGTACGAGCATAATTAAGGATCCTGTAAGCAAAGAAATGTGAAAAATTACAATTTGATTATTAACAGTTTAAAATAAAAAATCCACACATTTAATTTTTTACATACTGCGAAGGGCTTGTTAAATCTTGACACGAGCTACAGTATACAGCTAGTTAAACAAAAAGTCCCCACAGAAAACTCCATGGCAACGTTGGAGTTTACATCAGTGTCTTATTTTGCGAAAATGCAAAACAGTAACCAAAAAAGCATTCTACATTGTGTGAATAATAATAATAATAATAATAATAATAATAATAATAATAATAATAATAATAATAATAATAATAATAATAATAATAATAATAATAATACACACAACATAAGTTTAATTACACCAAACTAACATACAGCTAGCTGCCTACAATGAAAATGAATACAAAGATACTGCTATCTTTGCCTGGGATCAGCAATGCTCCAACATTAGCCAACATAAATTCAAGAATTAGTCCTTGAAGATAAAATCAGGAATATGCAGCAGGATGAATTGTGGTCATAATCGCTATGGGCCAGTTGTTTGCCTGCATGTCTTTGAAGAAAACTATGTCCCCGTTTTGAATGTTTGGCTTCCTCTCTTGCCACTTCTGAAGAAGTTCAGAAGTTCACTTTGCAGAGATGAACTTCCTCCAAGTAAGCTGGAATGAGGGAAGAGCAGAGGCAGTCGTAAGGGTGAGAGTCACGGCTGTAGTGAGGATAAGTGTTGATTCTGGATCTGATGTCATTGGGATGAGAGGTCGTTCATCATAGCCGACGCTACTTCAGCTGTCAGTGATGTCTGAACTTCTTGTGATCTCTGCTAAGGTTGCAATGCTCTAACTGCATATTAGGCTGTATAGAAAAAAAAATATGGCATCTTTCCATGGGTTTCTACTTAGTGGCCATCAGTTTTAACTACAACCAGATTTTAGGTATTTCTTTTATTCTAAAATGACCCTTACAAATAATTAAAATATGATGACAAAAAAAAAAAAAAAAAACACAATTTCTAAGGAAAAATATTATTGTGTTATATAAGATCTGATTTCATACGAGGAGTAAATTTCAGTTAGCTATGTGTACCAGCTGTATTTCAGCTACAAGTCATACGGTACTTTTGTTGCAAATTTGTTGTTTTAAAAACACTTTGTTTTCAATATTTTTTTTCCGGACATCAGTTTATTTATGTTATTTTTATGAACCTTGCACGGTCCTTACTGTAAAACCCATGTTTTGCACAGGTTATTATTATTATTTTATTTTTTTGTCATAGTGACAGTGACAGTGTACCCCTAAGTCACTATTATCTAGTGCATGCAGATCTGATAAATAAACATACTTGTATGCACTCCAGAAAGGAAAAGAAAATCTGGCCATGATATCAGGGGAAATAAAGATCTTCCGAGGAATAAATATGGTCATGCCATTCCTTGCATTCCCAAGATCAAGAATGCACTGGCCCTTTTTAGTAAAATCATCATCTTAACTTGATCAGGAGCGAAAAAAAAAATGTAGATAATCATGCTCTCTTCTTTTCTGTAGTGTCTTTGAGCCCATGCCGTTTCTTTAAATTGCACGGATACAAGCCTTTGCAGATGTTACAGATGCTGAAAGATAAAAATCTGATTCGGCAGTTGTTCTGTTCATCCAAAATAAGATTCCAGTACAAGGTTCTGGGCTTCTCTGTGCGCCCAGCTGCATCTTGGAACAGTGTCTTGTGCTTATACATATTTCCACAATTGTGGCCCTGGGTGGAGATGTGTGTGTGTGAATACAATTTGAAGTTGGAATCTGTGCAAGCTTTTGCCTCAGTTCAAACAAGGTCTGTAAACACAGAGGGAAAAAAACTGCCATAATGCTGCAATTTATACCCTGAACCAAATGATTTCCATTTTCTTGAATGTTGGGTGGGAGTTTTCCCACAATTGTGTTAACACCACTGGAAGTGCCGAATTATGACATAATCCTTGATGGTGATGATCCTAAACAGGTCAAGCTGTTCCTGAGGGGATAGTTACAACCAGCAATTGGAGTAAGATATTATGCTTTCTAAGCCCTGTGTTTACTGCCTGCTCATCATATGTGGTGAGTATTGAGGCTGGCGGATAATATTTAGCAAGCAAGAATGGTCATAACTAAAGCAGGCTAATACATAGTAAATGCTGAATGTCTGTTAAATATATGTTATGATGGTGATTCATTAGACTGAGAAGTTAGAGATATTGAATGAGATGCATAAATTTCATGCAAAAATGGGATGACGTTAGTGTCACATGTTCCTTCCTAACCAGAGGTGTGCAGATTACACAAATCCTGTACTTGAGGTTTCTTAGGGCAAATAGTACTCAAGCAAATGTAGAAGTTATCCATACAGTGGAACCTTGGATTGCGAGTAATGAGCTTTACGAGTGTTCCGCAAGACGAGCAAAGATTTTTCATAAATTTTAAATTGGAAACCGAGCGAAAGTATTGGTTTACGAGTGCCGAGTATCATGTATCACATATGCCTCTTATTTTGACACCGAGTGGCAAGTGATCACAACTGAGCCAATGATTTTTCTCTCTCTTGCACTGCGGAATTGTGGGTAATAGTCTCCCCTGCTCCCCTGGGTCTTAGTGCTCGTCTCTTACTGGTATAATCAACATCTCCCTCTCTGTTTCAGCGTCTCTCATAATTGTGCGTGCAGGTAATTTGACACCGACACACACACACACACACACACCGACACACACACACTCTCTCACCTGTGCGCAAGCGTAATTTGACTCTGGACACACACACACACTCTCTTGGCTTCACACACGCACACGCAGTCACTCTCTGCAGTGATTTCGGTAGTATGCGCTCACGCGAGTGTCATTAAACAGATTTTTTTTCCCCTGTTAAAACAGTGTTTCCGTTGTGTGTGTGTTTGTTGTGAAACTTAAAAAACGAGGTGGGGGGAGGGAGGGGAGTTTTACTGTGTAAGACGAGGTGAGGGAAGGGGGTAATTCCACACACACACACAAATACACGGCACCTGCATGCACAAATGGAGACACTTATCTGTCGGGATTTTATATATTTTTTTAAAGGTAAAGTGCAGGTTAATTTGTTTTATTTTTACTTTATATATTCTATCAATTATTTTAATGTATTTATATTTTTTGGGCTGTGGAACGAATAATTTGAGTTTTCATTATTTCTTAATAAGATTAGAAATTAGAAATTAATAAAAATTAGATTTTGTTTACGAGTGCTTTGGAATACGAGCCCACTTCCAGAACTAATTATGCTCGTAATCCAAGGTTCCACTGTATATATCATGAAGAAAGCTACCTCAAATAGACACATAAAAGGATATGTATGTGTATCTGCTCCACCTTTAGCTGAATTTCTCTTTTTGAATGCAAATTTAGCTTGTGCTGCTTCAGGCTTTGCTTTTGTTGTAATGATTTTTTAAGCCAGCCTTTGAAATAGATAACAGGAAAGAAGATTATGAGTTAATCTATTTTGTTTGAATAACTTGTTCCTTTCATTTTCTTTTACAAAAAACCTCCATGATGACCCAAAGATACCGCTAGCTTGCTTGGCCACAAGACACTCAATACAAGCGAAAGTCAAATGAGCACTAATTTAATTTGTAGTAGCATGCTGCTCATATCAACAATTAGCATAGTTATACAATTAATAACATAAACTAGCACAGCAGTAACATGCATTAGCACATGGGAATAACCTCAATATGCTTACTTTTGCTAATTCTGGTATTACACAAGGATTTCAAGCAAGACAACACAGCTAGATGGCACTATAAACATTAAGAAACATTATTAACAGCACTGTCTGTGATAGTGGGGGCTACTGTTATAGAAACACAATCCGCAGCAGGGTGTTGTGATGTGGCTCGAGGTAAAGAACAGTTGTTGCTACAGTATGTCCCCTAAAACTGATTATTTTCCAATAACAGCTATTTTTCTACTGTAAAACAACACCCATTTTAAATCAATCAGTCCCTGTGTGTCCTGTTACTATGGCAACATAATAGACTCAGTTACCGAAATGAAAATCTATTAGAATCTATTAGGTTACAGCAATAGACGTCATATACAGTACATCATACTATATATAGTGTGTGTGTGTGTGTGTGTGTGTGTGTGTGTGTGTGTGTGTGTGTGTGTGTGTGTGTGTGTAGTTTTGTTTCAGGCACAAGCATCCCCATCCCTACTCATTACTTTGCCATCATGACAAGCTGCATGGACTCAAATCAGCCAGTGACCGAGTGTAACGGCGAATTACAGACAGTGTCGTTTCTCATGCCGCACCTTCCTGATAACTCTGAAAGTTGCATGGTGAGCACACACACACACACACACACACACACACACACACACACACACACACACACACACACACACACACACACACACACGTGTCAATTTTATTTTTATTAATCATCATCTCTTAATTAGAAGAGATTCATCTAGTTCATCACATTATTCTTTTGAGACGCAGAGACACATACTTAGTCAGACAGACAGATTCATACATACAGACAAAACACAGGCAGACAGAGATAGAGCAATACAGAAAGAAATGTAGACAGATACACAAACAGGGGCAGATACATAGAGATGCAGAGGTGCACATCCCAAACAACAAGAGAGAGACAGATACAGGGAGATACACACACCTAGACAAAGCCTTACAGAGACAGGTACACACACACACACACAGAGGGAGAGAGACACAAAGATAGACAAATAAACAGATACACAGCCAGACACAAGACTTTTAAATTGTCCATCAGTATGAAGATGTGACACTTTAACATTAATGACATCTAAGTTTGCCTTACTACATACAGCAGTTATTGTTTTCTGAGCAGAAGAAGAAAAATCTGCACACTTATAACACCATGAAACGAGTATCAACAAGAACCTTTTATTACCATCAGCCAGTTCAAACACTGACTGGTAATCCGAGCCCTATTTTCTTGGAAAGTCCATTTCTCCTTTTGTTCTTTCAAGCTTTCTCATCCATTTCCAGAGTAATTTCGTCAGCACATGCATCACTTCGGGCTTTTAACAAATAATCGATACAATAATGTTGTACTTTGTGTGAAAACCATCAATCTGCAGTCTGTGGGCACCGTATACACTGTCCTCTTATCGTTCACATCATCATCAGTGTGTATGTATGGAGGTGTGTGCGGAGGTGTGTGTGTGTTGTACTATTTAAAAAAATAAACCATTTTCCTACTAAGACAGATGTGTACGATATCGCCAGTGCAACTGCGAATACCACATCCTCCCTAAAGACAAACAATGAGATTTTGAATGAATTTCCACAGTATGAGCTGTGAACGTCATAGAAACGGGATATAAAGCATGCTATCTTGCTATCAGTTTTCCAAGTTGAATACTCTTTTTTCAGTTACTATTACTAGGGTATGTGAAAAATGATCGGCACGCTGGCTGTAGAATTTATTGTAATTCACTTTTTTAAAAAGTTAAATACATTATTTTTTTGACGTGATCGCCTTTGCTTTTTAATACACTTTATCCATCCGTAAACAAACTTTGTTGTTCCTTCATTAAAAATGCTTTATATTGACTGGCGAGCCACGAATGCACCGCTGTCTTAATTTCTTCATCAGCAGTGAATCTTTGACCTTGTAGGGCTGCTTTCAGGGGAACAAATGAGTTGTTTCAGCACCAGGTACACCTTTAGACCATTGAGAAGGAAAAAGAAAAAAAAAATCACTGCGCATTGCTTTCGTGTGAAAAACACAAGTGGTGCATCCATTTTTGCTCACACCGCAGTTACAAATGAACTGATGTAACACGTTCACACCCGCACATCAGTGACTGGGAAGACGAGTGGAAATTGCTGATAAGACAGACAGTTTTAATATAACTAGAGTTTTGACTAATTCTTGTATAGTTTTTTTTTTTTTTTTTTTTTTTTTTACATATCACTCAGATAAAATTACATAGTGATGTGTAATTTAATGGTTAAATATACTGGAAACAAGCCTCTTAAACTTTACATTTTCTAGCGTCTTTTTAAACTTGTTAAACGTTTTTAATTGCCTTGATGAAATGTCAGTGAATAAACATTCTTGGAAGATGCGTCACATAGATTTAGAGCACCAGTATGTGTGAATCACTACATAGGTAGTAGTAAATGAGTACTGTGTAGTGAGAGAGAGAGAGAGAGAGAGAGAGAGAGAGAGAGAGAGAGAGAGAGACAGAGAGAGATTCTTAGGAATTCTCTTGTCATACACAGTACTGTTTAAAAGTCTTGAGCCACCCAGCATTTCTTTATGGTAATAATGTGTGTAAATTAACGAAAAGGGAACAATTTTTTTACTACAAAATTTTTGCTGCAAAGTGCTTAAAGATACAATTAAAGAACTGATTGTTTATGTAACAACCTCAGCAGAAAGCTCATTTCCTCCCTCGTATTTTTATTCACCATCACCAGTATACTAATCACCGGCCTGATCTTCGGTCATCATCTACACGGTGGTGTAGTGGCTAGCACTGTCGCCTTGCACCGCCAGGGTCCAGGTTCGATTCCCGTCTCTGTGTGCATGGAGTTTGCATGTTCTCCCCGTGCTTGGTGGGTTTCCTCTGGGTCCTCCGGTTTCCTCCCACAGTTCAAAGACATGTAGGTTAGGCTAATTGGTGTCCCCAAATTGCCCGTAGTGTGTGAATGAGTGAGTGTATGTGTGTGTGTGTCTGTGCCCTGTGATGGATTGGCACCCTGTCCAGGGTGTATCCTGCCATGTGCCCTAAGTCTCCTGGGGTAGGCTCCAGGCCCCCTGTGACCCTGAATACAGCATTAAGCGGTATAGATGGTGAGTGAGTGAGTGATTCATAGGTGACTGTGGGGCTTAACAAACATAAAACATTCCTCTGAAACTGGTCAGATGCAGGGACTGGACTGAACACTTGCTTTTATTTTAAATGTAGTCTTGAGTAAATGTTCTCCAGACTTCATGAAGGACTTTTTTGGCTCTAATTTTTAGCTTCTAATTTTTCAATTTTTTTTTTTTATCTAATTTTTAGAGCCAAAAAAGTCCTTCATGAAGTCTGGAGAACATTTACTCAAGACTACATTTAAAATAAAAGCAAGTCTGACTCTTTGGAAGCTAAATATGAAGAAATGTGGCTCAATTCTTTTGCACAGTACTGTAGTTTAAAAGCAATTAACTGTATATGAGGCAGGACTACTGTAGCTAGATCAATTCTGAATTGAATGTAAAACATTTTTAAAAATGGGACTGTAAAAACTAACTAAATGGAAATGACCGAGTAGACTTATAATTTGTTTTATGGTAGCATAAAGAATTTAAAATGAGTTAAGTTCATGTCTAGTTTTTGGCTTGATGTCTAGAATACTATTATTCATACCTGCATGAGTATTAATTCTTGTGTGATTAAATCTTATTGTGACTAAATCTGATATAAATGTTCATATGTGTTTGATGGCTAGGTGTCCAGAAACCTTTGGGCATATAGTGTATTATACTGTATATACAGTAGTGTGTTCTTTTATGTACCTCTATGAGTCAGACTGGCAATAGGACATCTTTTCTACCCTTAAATGGCACTAACAATCCAGCTGTGAGTTCCTGTAATGTGCTGTGCAGGGAGGCAGTGGGCAGCATGAGGTCATGCGTTGCCCTGCAAAAACAGAACACCTTGGTGCACAGTTTAAGGAAGGAAAATCGTTCAACTTTGATGGTATCCAAGCACTAGTGAAACACTGAGATGAATGCATTAGTGTAGAGAATAGAGAAATAAAGGGAGTTTTTACACTTAAAGCTATGTTCTGTTATGCTGCACAATCAAACGTTCCAGTTTGACATGAACAGCCTTCGTATGATGAACATATGTTCAGTGTTTAATTAACTAGCATCTTATTTCCACGCAGAGCAACCAGCCTGAGTCAAACTGGGTGGAGGACTTACTTTGGTTCCATCAGTCACGTGTCAGAGACATTGAATGGATCACAGGTTTAGATTTCTTTGAGAAAAGCGGACGACCAATTCCTGAGATTCTGCGGATCAAGACTCGTCCCACAGCTGCAATTCACAAGAAACAGTGATTCATGATATTTATATTTATTCTAGTCATTAAATAGCTTATAAAATATAACCTCCAGTGATTAAATCACCCAAAGCATTCACTGACCAATGCACTGATTTCATTTGCCGTTATGTTTATTCTTGCTTGAAGAATCTTCCACGGAATAATTTGATATTTTAATATTTAAAATGTACAATATGAAACTGCTTAAAAAATGCCTTTGGGTCCTGATGACCTGATATCACATACTGCATGTGTTTATCTGATCTGTGAAATGAGTTTCGCTAAGGGGCAGTATTGGAGCGGTGAGTCAAAAAGTCAAGTTCAAGTCAACAGACTGCTTTGAGACTTTCCTGCATGCTGTCTCAAGCTGTTTCATTACTGAGCAAACATAAGAGATAGAGGAAAAAAAGAAGGCGTTCGTCATAACAGCCCACATCAGTCGTTTAAAAAGTGTGCTTGTGGACTTTTAGTTCATGAGAATGAAAGATTCAATTAGAACACAGATTTTAGATTGTTTTCCAGGTTCTTTATCACTATCTAAAACTATCTAGTTGGTATAAACTCTGAAACCTGAGTTTATACCAACATGACTTTCTGGACTTTCCTGGGAAATGTGTTCCATATGACTTACGGTAAATATCCGCACAAATCAATTGTACACTCAAGGGTGGAAGTTGGCAGCCACTGCGTACCACTAAAAGAATAATAACTTTATGGTGCAACAGGTGTGAAAATTGGCAAAACTTTAAAAACTCAACATACCGGAACAATAAACCCAACACATCCTTTCATTGTTAAGAAGAATATGTTCCTACTGCCGTGTACCATTTATGGTCTGTCTCCTCACACACAGCTTGAGTTTGTCTTGATCTTCAGCTTTTTCATGATAAAAGTGCCCCTATAATTGATTTTCCTGCCAAATTCCTAAATGTTCTTTTTTTTTTTTAATCATTTCTTTCTACTCCATGCCGGTATTATGTTTTAAGTGTTAAGTGTATTAAGTGTTATGGAACTTAACACTTTTGTGGTAGTCGTCAGAAATCAATTATTTACCATTCAGGGCAATAAAGTGGTGAATACATGGCAATAAAAATGATTCATTTATGCACATATAAATCTTTCTCATGATTTATAAATTCTGCCTGTTGTGAATTGAGTCATGATGGTTTATCGTTTTTAAAATGTGCGCTTCCAGAAAATGAAGTTTGGGAAACACAGCCCTAGGCTTACTTAAACATTCATTCTTCATTCTTCATACTGTGCCAGAATAATTCATCAAGATATACTGTAAAGCTGAAAAAAAATCACAGCTAAACAATCATGTAGTACTCATGAATGCCAAAGGCAATGCCATGAAAGTTTGCAGGAATTACAGTAGTTTGTAATGAAAGATAACATGGGTTATATGAACTTTTCCATCATTGATCACTCATGATAAGACAACCTAATAAGCAACTAATGGTCAAGTCTGAACCGGAAATTGAGGGTGTGGACTAGATTGTTAATAAAAATCAATTTGACAAAATTCTGAAAAATGTCAAATTAACATTTGAATGAATTTGTGTTACGTTTATGGCATATCTCTGATTAGGGCTATTGTATAATCATTATTATAATGATTCCATTCAGGAGATTCTCACAGACTGAAGATATGTCCAAGCACACTAACACATATTAGGTTTATTATTAATATTCCCTGTGGCAAACCAAAAATAATGATAAAGTTGATATGAATATAACAAAAATCTCTTCACTCTTTAAAAAAAATAATAATAAATAAGCCGTCTCAACATAAAAAAGTATTAAAAAAATTAATAACAACTTGCACAGCTTTTTCAAGTTTACTCATCTTTTTAGAAATTTGCTGGCCAAACAAAATATTTCACATTGCTGTTTAGTTGACTCAACATGTATGCAGTTCAAAATCTTAAGTTGACTCAACTTGCAGTTCAAAAATTACTTATATTTCTCTAGAATTGACTTGCCCAACTTTTCAACTACTCGAAAAGTTAAGTTGTCTCTTATTTTAGCCTATTGATGTAGTTGGTTCATGTGATTGTTTCTTTTTTATAAAAACAAATTGACCTAACTAAAGCCAAACAACTGAAACTAGTTTGGATGGCCTCATACAGTAGGTGTACATCCAGTCTTTTTGGAATTAATTGTTTAGAACACAGACCTGACCAAACATCACTCCTAAAACTGATGCATGGTCACCCAGGCTGTCTTATACTATAATCGTGGCCAAAAGTTTTGAGAATTACATAAATATATAATAGCAATTTGCATATACTCCAGAATGTTATGAAGAGAGATCAGATGAATTGCATAGTCCTTCTTTGCCATGAAAATTAACTTAATCCCGAAAAAAAACTTTCCAATGCATTTCATTGCTGTCATTAAAGGACCTGCTGAGATCATTTCAGTAATCGTCTTGTTAACTCGGGTAAGAATGTTGACGGGCACAAGGCTGGAGATCATTATGTCAGGCTGATTGGGTTAGAATGGCAGACTTGACATGTTAAAAGGAGGCTGATGCTTGAAATCATTGTTCTTTCATTGTTAACCTGGTGACCTGCAAAGAAACGCGTGCAGCCATCATTGCGTTGCATAAAAATGGCTTCACAGGCGAGGATATTGTGGCTACTAAGATTGCATCTAAATCAACAATTTATAGGATCATCAAGAACTTCAAGGAAAGAGGTTCAATTCTTGTTAAGAAGGCTTCAGGGCGTCCAAGAAAGTCCAGCCATGAATAAAGAATGGTACCAAAACACCCTCCAACAGGAACTTCTTTCAAAAATCCAACAACAGTTTGGTGAAGAACAAGGCATTTTCCAGTATAATGGAGCACCGTAAATTAAAAAAGTAATAACTAAGTGGCTCGAGGACCAAAACGTTGAAATTTTGGGTCCATGGCCTGGCACCTCCCCAGATCTTATTCTCATTGAGAACTTGTGGTCAATCCTCAAGAGGCGGGTGGACAAACAAAAACCCACTAATTCTGACAAACTCCATGAAGTGATAATGAAAGAATGGGTTGCTATCAGTCTGGATTTGGCCCAGAAGTTGATTGAGAGCAGCCCAGTCGAATTGCAGAGGTCCTGAAAAAGAAGCGCCAACACTGCAAATACTGACTCTTTGCATAAATGTCATGTAATTGTCGATAAAAGCCATTGAAACGTATAAAGTGCTTGTAATTATATTTCAATACATCACAGAAACAACTGAAACAAAGATCTAAAAGCAGTTTAGCAGAAAACTTTGTGAAAAGTAATATTCGTGTCATTCTCAAAACTTTTGGCCACGAATGTTCAGCCTTCAACACCTTGCGAGAGGCGAGTCCAGCAAGGATTGGGGGAGGGGGGGGTACTGTAGGCATTCTTATAAAATCACATGATTGCATCTCATGGAAGGTAAATTGCTGGCTCAACTTTATTTTTTTAGTTTATTAGAATACAGTATTAATTCATTCAACATTTCTCTAATTGGAGCTTTTACAGTGCAGAGAGTTTTACAGTCTCGCAGAGTCATACACCACTTGTGTAGACTTGATGCAGAAGCATCATGATGTGTTTATGATGTGTTTTTACTTTGATCTAAAAATATTATTGAAATAATAATATATAAAAATAATATATTGTATAATTATTTAATTATTACATTTACAGAGCATTTCAACATTGCATTCCTAAGGTGTAAAACTGTCATAGCCCAACCTCGATAAATTGGAAAGTGCAGGAAATTCCTTTGCAATGTTAACAGGTATGCTATTTTTGAACATGTCATGTGCAGTGGTGTATAGATCCTTAATAATGAATGTTGCATCACTTTCAAAACACTTTTGGACTCGGCTGTACGTTAGCATTTACTACAGCATCTTATCAAAGTCACATGTACATGTACAAGCATGTAGAAACTACAGTGCAACATTCAAACAAACTTGCACAGCTATGCTTTTTACATTTTAAAGCTTCTTGTGACCTTACATCATGTAAATCTGGCAAGTCTGCCTCTGTTTGCCTACAAAGCCAAAAAACAAAAAGCTTTGCTTTGCCTACAAAGCCAAAAAAACGGCCCAGCACCCACTTACCTCTCGGCTCTAATCGCCTCTCACAACACCACGTTCCCTCCAATCCTCCAGCACTGCTCGCCTGGTCCCATCATCTCTCAGTGATTGAGGAGGACATGCATCCAGACTCTTTTCTGTTCTGAAATTACATTAAAATTAATACAGTAGGTAGTAGAATGAACATCCTCTATACTTTAGCTCCGTACAGATACTTTGATAATCTTTAAACGACGACTCAAGATGTATCTGTTTCTTCAGTACTTGGACTAATTCTCCCCCACCACCACAATAAAATAAAATAAAATAAAATAAATAAATACCCTTCCCATCTGTTTGACAGATGACACTTAGTTAGTAACCTAGTAACCCAGTGTAAGTATCTATCCAATAACGGAAACCTGAAAGCACTTTTTGTAAGTCGCTCTGGATAAGCGTATCTGCCAAATGTCTAAAAGTAAATCACTGCAAATGAAAGGTTTATATACAGAACATGAAGGTTTGTTAATCTGATTAGTTGATGAGCAAACAAACACAAACAAACAAATATAAATAATTTGCTAGAGGGTTTAAAGATTTAAGTAAAAATCAATACATACTTTATTTAACTTGCAACATAAAGCTATGTAACTTTGTTCTAAAGTTTTGTCTATTTCATTTTACATTTTCCATGTTCAAGTAAATTAGTGTATCTACTTTATTTCGGTAAGAGGTCAAGTAAAATTATAGCAAAATAGATATTATCAGCTTTTATTTATTTTTTTAATATATTTTATTTACAGTATATCAGTATATAAATTAGACTTCCCACAGCATGATTTTTCAGTTCAGTCCACACATTTTCTTAGGGCTTCAAGTCAAAGCATTGTGATAGCCATTCCCATATTCTTAGTTTGTTTGGACATTTACCAAAACTCAATGACCTTGAAGACCAAGTTCAGTTATATTTACCAGATGCACTTATCAAAGTGATTTGTATTTTTATCTACATTGTAAAGGCCCAACAAGAACAACTTGATGGTTGTGGGATTTGAACCTGGGACCTTCCAAACTGTAGTCCAACGCTTTAACCTTTAAAGCTAACCAGTTCAATTCAATTCAATTCAATTCAATTCAATTCAATTCAATTCAATTCAATTCAATGAATCTTTACTGTTATATTAGTCTTAACAATGGGTAATGTTGAAAAACAGCTTAAAAGAAATAAATCTGGGTATTCAATAAATAAATAAATATATATTCAAAAGACGTTGGACATGACAGTGTCAAGGAAAAACTGAGATGACATGAGCAAAAAGGAACCAGTTTCAACAGGAAACTCATCCTTACTTGAGGAAAGTTTAAGACCAAGTGATACCATCCTTCCTCATGACGCCGTCTAATTTCTGAAGTATACCAATCCTTTTTTCAGCAACATGATACTGCCATGATTTTCACAGCAGGAAGAGATGGTTTTCTTCACAATAAATGCCCCAAACTTTTTTTCTCACTACATATAGTAGCTCTGAGATTTATCCTCCCCCACCCCCGATTTTCCCCCTAATTTAGTCAAGCAGATTTTACCACAAGATTTTACCATCTTTTACAAAAAACAAAAAATATGGACATATTTAATATTTCCCTCACCTTTTTACACATTAGAGAACTTTCTCTCTAATTATTTAGGGAACTGCACTCAGGAGGGGCATAAAATCGACCAAGACGCAATATAAACAGCGAATTGAGGTACATTTTAACAACTCCACCAACACCTGGCAGGTGTGGGAGGGAATCAGGGTCATAAGAGACTATAAAAGAACAACATCTTTATCTTTTAACAGTTGTGACACCTTAGGAGAGGAGCTGAGTGACTTTTATGTCCGCTTTGATAGGGGCAGCAGAAAGCCACCACAGCCTAGCCCTCCCTCTAGTGCCCCAGTACTGAGCAACCATAAAGTAAGGCGGTACCTCCACAACATTAATCCCAGGAAGGCTGCTGGACCTGATGGAGCGGCTGGCCGGGTGCTCAAGGACTGTGCAGCTGAACTGGTGGAGGTCTTTGCCACCATCTTCAATCTGTCTCTGTCCACATCATGGGTGCCAGCATGCTTTAAAAAAATCCACTATAGTTCACATCCCCAAAAGATCACATATCAGCTGTCTAAATGATTACAGACCGGTCGCACTTACACCTATATCTGCAAAATGTCTGGAGAGCTTTGTGATCAAGTGCATTAAGGATGTCATACCACCCACACTGGACCATTACCAGTTTGCATATAGACCAAACAGATCAACAGTGGCTATTGTGCATCACGCTGTGTTAGAACATCTAGAACGCAAAAATATATACCGTAGTTATAGTTACAGTAGTCAAGGAGAATGTCTATTACCGCCACGCTCTCTGTCACGGCAAAACAGCAACGGCCAAAATAAATCAGTCGCATTTCGTGTCATTCATGAAACGACCGCCAGATGGCGCAAAGTGACACTTTCATTCGACGCAGTTTTTAAATATGATTTGAGCTTAAGTAATAAAAAAGTCATATGTCGTATTGAAGAATTACTAGCGATGGTAATTTCCACATCAGGGGACTTTATACAACAAACGTGAAAAATAAGTACCAGATCTATTGACATTTACTGTACAATAATGAGTTTTAAAAAATGGTTAAATGTTGCTTAGACAGACAATTTCACTAGCTAACAATTTTATTTGTACAAAGAATTAACTGTTATATACCTTCTGTGATAGGTTTATTGTTATTATTATTATTATTATTATTATTATTATTATTATTATTACATTTAAAGACATCAAAATTTAAATATAGAAATTACTGGAAAAATAGACTTTCAGAATAGAACATTAGAATAACTCAAAAAACACACTCTAAAAAATGTTGTGTTGTTTCTGTAAACACCCGGTTGGGTTATTTTGACCCAACAACTGTTTTATTCTTTATTCTCTGGTTTCTCCAAACAGCCTGCAAAAAGTTCAAAATATTACTGTTAATGTGACACAAAGTGTAGTTTTAAAAGTTGTTTAGGTGAGAATGCATGTGTGTACAGCTCGGAAGTTACAGTGGTTATTAACGCCCTGTCCAGGGTGTACCCCGCCTCATGCCTAAGCCTCCTGGGATAGGCTCCAGGTCCCTGCGACCCTGAATACAGGATAAAGAAGTATAGACGATGAGTGAGAGTAAGTGAGTGAAATAATAAAATAAAATAGTAAAATAGATAGTTTAAGGGTTTAAATAGTTTTGAAAGTGTCCCCAAGTGCAGTCACAAAAACCATCAAGCGCTACAAAGAAACTGGCTCACATGCGGACCGGCCCAGGAAAGGAAGACCAAGAGTCGCCTCTGCTGCGGAGGATAAGTTCATCCGAGTCACCAGCCTCAGAAATCGCAGGTTAACAGCAGCTCAGATCAGAGAGCAGGTCAATGCCACACAGAGTTCTAGCAGCAGACACGTCTCTAGAACAACTGTTAAGAGGAGACTGTGTGAATCAGGCCTTCATGGTAGAAGATCTGCTAGGAAACCACTGCTAAGGACAGGCAACAAGCAGAAGAGACGCGTTTGGGCTAAAGAACACAATAAAGAACACAATAAAGAAAACTCTTTGAATGAGAAGGGGTGTCCAAACTTTTGGTCTGTACTGTATATACTGTACTGTATATAAACTATTATGATGGGGTATGTTTGATGTCATGTTGGCATTGTAAGATTTGTATTGAAAAACTTCAAATAAGAAGTGGCAGCTGGCACAGCTAAAAATAGATGCAGGATTATTTTTATAGTCTAAAATAGAAATGCTTTATTAATTATGAGCTATTTCTTTTACTTACAATATTTGGTCATTTAATTTAAATGAGGTTTGGGCTTGGGTTGTTGAGTCGGCATCGTAATTCTCCTTTTCAATTTCTTACGCAGTCTAATGAGCACTTTTTGAGAGCGAGGAAGAATTTTATTGTGCTAAATAATATGTATGCAGTATAATCAGGGCCCCTTATTCCTATTTATTGTAGGTTGTTGTTGTTTTAGTGTTACTGTGTTTGCTTTACAATGTCAGACAACGTTCAAATGAAAATAATCCCCCCCTCCCCAGGTATGAATTAGCGGTTCTCACCTATACATCCAGAGAAACTAAAATGCATCCCTCCCCACTTTAACCTTCTAGGATCTGAGGCTCTTCTGAAGACCTGCAGTGCTTCAGGCCTCTTTTTAAATTTGTGTGAATTTCAAATGTTCTGGATTCGAGATTCTAAAATTGACATTGTTAACGTTTGTAATCCATGGAATGGAAGAAATTGTGATTTTTTTTTTTTTTATCATAACATGTGTTGTATTTTTTTAATCACTCTACACACAATAATTTTCTTTGGTATTTTTATAGCATGTTTTAATTTTAGATTTTATAAAAAATTATAAACAAACCAAATAAAGTATTCCATTTGTAAAATAGTATAAAAATCATGGGTTGTGTACCGAGCGACTAAAAACAATACAAGGCATGTTATGATAAGGAAACTTTACATCTCTTCCATTCCAGTGATTAAAAAACAGTAACAATGTCAATTTTGGAATCCGCAGAAGCTCAGTGGTCCGAGCACAACGTAATAATCTTTGTATGATAAAATGACTGATGGCATGAATCCACACAAAGCGCTTTGTTTCAAATAATTCAAATAATTATTCAACGCTGAACACAAACAGCAAAAAAGCATGATGATAATAACCATGATAATAATAATCATCATGCTTTTTTTGCTGTTTGTGTCCAGCATTAAATAATTATTTGACCACGAATGGCTGGAATACAGCTGCTCACATCGCCGCGCTTTCGCTCTTAAAAAGTGCAGTGTTTATTCAGCAAGTATACTGTATATTTGTGCTCTGCTGTTTTTCTAGGGTACTGATTTTACATTAAGTTTGCTTTACTAAAGTCCCTATTTATGATAGATGAATATTATGACTGACACAAAGCTGCTCGTATCGGAAATGGAGATCGATAAATCTATGTGATAGAGAGGGTCACCAGCTTCAAGTTTCTTGGCCTAACTGTGACAGAAGATCTAACATGGGGTAATAATATCACCTCTGTCATAGGACAGGTCTAGCAGTTTTTCTTCTATCTGAGGAAAGGGCCACCCTTTCTCAGCAGCCTTTGGTGAACTTTTACCATTGCGTCATAGAGTGTGTGCTGACATATGGACTTTTGGTGTGGTTTTCCAGCTGCACTAAGGTGAAACAGCAGGCACTGCAGCGGGTGGTGAAAGCAGCAGGGGAAATCACTGGGAGTAGTCTCCCAGAGGTTAGCACCATTTACACCACATGCTGAGTGCCCAGCATCCTATGTGATCAGTATCACCCTGCACATCGCCTGTTCCAGTTACTGCCCTCAGACAGAAGGTATAGGTCCATGCATGCCAGAACCACAAGACTGTCCTACAGACTCTTTTTAGCGACTGTGAGAGTGTTGAATGAGCAGTTACCTCCCTCTCTGCCTTTGCCCCAACCTACTCCTACATATCGTATGTCACTCTTACAATGACTGTGACCTGGACTTGCATTGCTACAGCACACACAATAGATGCACTTTATTACATCGCATGCCAGGAAGATGATGCTCTAGCAAGATCTCGTTGTTATTTATAACAATGACAATAAAGTTGAAAAAAAGAAAGAAAGAAAGAAAGAAAGAAAGAAAGAAAGAAAGAAAGAAAGAAAGAAAGAAAGGTAAAAAAAAAAAAAAAGCCCAGCAACTATAGCGACCAAGATTAATTGCAGGAATGAAAACTCACTGCTTGTAGAGATTTTTTTTCTTTTTTCCTAAACTATTCCAATTAAATGTTATGTTGTGGGGGTTTATAGCCAAAAGAAAGAAGAAGAAAATATAAAAATTAAAAAAAACAAGAAAAACCTTTCCCACCCTTATTTCTCATTTTCAGAATTTTAGCTCGCATTGTGTCAACTTTTGACTTAACCTTTGTCTAACCCTGCAACCTCTCATTCTTAAGAAATTTCTGTTGAAATCATGGATCGATCTGGGACTGCGGGCTGTTACTAGAATTTATTTAGATAAAGGCATAGCATGGAAATTACTGTGAACATTCTACAACGAATATGATACAAGCATATAGATGAAATATTTTATGTTGAAATAATTACATTCTATAATAATCAAAAAGATTAATTATTATTATTTATTTATTTATTTATTTATTTATTTATTTATTTTTATTGCAATTTACAATCTACCGTTTTACAGGTTAAAGAACTCATTCTTTCTCACTGCCATCAGACTCCTAAACAACTGTTTCCAACTACTGACACAGAGATTAGACATTCATTGCAGACTTTGCACTTTACACAATCATAGATTTTGGAACATTTGTTATGGCTTTCATGCATTTCGGCATGCTCTCCACCAGTTTTTCACATTGCTGTTGGGTAACTTTATACCACGCTTTTGCTTCTCAGCTTTGCTTGATGGTTTATGACCATCCTCTTGATGACATTCCAAGTTTTTCTGGATTAAATTGCAGTGGTCTCTTATTTTATATTTTTCCAGAGCTGTATATAAAATCTGCTACCTGTCATTCCACAGCGACCACAACCCTATACTTTCATCTTGAGTCTATTCAGAACTGGATGAACAACATTTCCTGCTGAACAACTCAAAAGCGAAAGTTCTTCTATTTGGCATCTCACCTAATTTGTCACTCTTCTATAACCAACATCATCTCCGGCATTAGCATTCTTCTATCCTCTTAACCCTCCTGTTATCTTGACCCCAGCAATTTTAACCTTCAGAAAATTATCATAATTAAGATAGTTACCCAAGTTTACATATAAAAGTCACTGAATATGAAGCAAAAAAATATTTCAATCATTTATTTTGAGACTTTAAACATTGAATGGGTTCAAAATGATGAAGTGATTAATCCGGATTCAGTTTTATTAACCTTAAGTACATAGCAAAGTTAAGTTGCCTCTCAGTCTTGCAGACTAGTCCATGCCTTTATCTCCTCTAGGCAGGACCACTGTAATGCACTCTTCATTGGATCTCTGGCCAGAGCCTTCTGAAACTTTAATACATTACTGCTAGAATTATGCTGGGAGCAAGAAAATTTGATCACATCACATCTGTTCTCCAATCTCTTCACTGGCTCCCCATTTCCTACAGGATAGACTATAAAATTCTGCACCTGACCCACCAATGAATCCATGGAACTGACCCCGTCTAACTGAAAGAATTACTTTCTCCACTAAATTCAACTGAAATTCCGGTCCGCAACAGTTACCTCCTTTGTCCTCCAATAACTAAGCTGTGGGATAGCAGGAATTCGATGCTGCCTGTGTAATTTCCTCCCAGATCATTTACGTATGCTCCTCGCAGACTTACCTGGCTCGTCCCTGTATTTCCTTGTCCAAGATAATGGAGTATTTTTACTACTTAATAACACTAATATTTCATTGTTTTATAAAATAATATGATTGGTATGGAGAAAAGGATGTCTGAGAAAGATGACACAACGATTTCATAATCATTTAAAGCTATGAACATGGATTTTAACAAAAAGTAAAAAAAATATTTTATCAGTGCAGCAGGTGGTAGTAATGCACTGATGTTAACATTTGACCTGTTTGCTGCTTAAAAGAAAACCCAAACTGAACACACTGCACTTTATGCACACAGGGAGTGACATAGTGGGCAGAAACATCAATACATTTATGTATTAACTCATTAACTCTTGTCCTGCATGACCAAAAGTGGACTTGTGGCCAGAAAAAGCTTTAATTGTGTAAAGTTTTACAGTATATTGTGTAAATTTTACCATGACCAGAATATGGGAATTATGTCAAATGTGGAACTTTATAAAGTAGTTTTTTATTTCTGTTTTTGTTTTTATGGAAACAACTGAAAACAACAATAAAAACATTTGATCTTGTTAAATTAAAATTAATTGTAGTTCATTATATTGCCTTTTTTGTGCTGAAAAAAGAATACATCACTCTGCACAATTCTGAACCCTATATATGCAAAAAAAAAAAAAAAAACAGGAAAATATTAAATTTAATCCATTATTAAAACAATAAAGAATATGGGGGAAAAAATAGACTAGACGGGACTTTCCACCGGAATTTAGTGACTGGTTAAGAAGTCATTATTTGAGACCAAGAGTAAATCTCAGCATGATCTTATTACCTCCATATGTCACTGTAGGGATGATACTGAATTATCTTCTTACGTATGAGGTGACATGGAGGGGATCCACATCTGCTCTACGCAGACTCTCTACTGGTGTCCCACAGGGCTCAGTACTTGTTCCTCTTCTGTTCTGCATTTTTACCCAGCCTCTTGGTAAGGTCATATCATCACATGGATTTTCATACCATTGTTATGCAGATGACACCCAACTTATTCTCTCCTTTCCTCCCTCAGACACTCAGGTTTCCCCCCGGATCTCAGCATGTCTGGCAAACATCTCATCCTGGATGGCAGCTCATCAGCTGAAGCTCAATCATGGTAAAACCAACAACAATCAGATCACTCCTTCAGCCACTGCTTGCAATTTTGGGGTAACTGTGGACAATCATCTTTAATTTTCCCCACACATTGCTAACCTTACTCGCTCTTGTTGATTTCTTCTGTACAACATTAGAAGAATCTGCCCATTTATTCCTTTACAGGCTACTCAGGTGTTTGTTCAGTCCCTTGTTATTTCAAGACTGGACTACTGCAACTCACTCCTGGCAGGTCTGCCCTGTCCACCATTCGTCCTCAGCAGCTGATCCAGAATGCAGCAGCATGTCTCGTTTTTAACCTTCCCAAGTTCTCTCACACCACCCAACTTCTCCGCTCCTTACACTGAGTTCCTGTAGCTGCACGCAATAAATTTAAAACCCTGCTGCTCGTCTACAAAGCTAAAAATGGCCCAGCACCCACTTACCTTTCTGCTCTAATAACACCATCACGTTCCCTCCTGTACTCCGGCACTGCTCGCCTCGTTCCACAGCCTCTCAGGGATCGAGGAAGACATTCATCCAGATTTTTTTCTGTTCTGTTCTAGGTGGTGGAACAAGTCAAGTCAAGTCAATTTTATTTATATAGCGCTTTTAACAATTGACATTGTCGCAAAGCAGCTTTACACAATAAAAAGAAGTAAGTCTGTATGCAATGTGTATGAATCAAAATTATAAGATTGTCCCTGATGAGCAAGCCGAGGGCGACGGTGGCAAGGAAAAACTCCCTGGGATGGTAATAGGAAGAAACCTTGAGAGGAACCAGACTCAACAGGGAACCCATCCTCATCTGGGTGATAACGGATAGCAGGGATTGATCAACTTAATAATGTGTACTGGAAGTTCAGTGTAACAGGAGATGTGTTAAAATTAAAAGGAGTCCAGTTTGTTCCTGGAGGCTCAGGTAGACTGTAGGAGATTCCAGTCCTGAGCTATCGAACAACTGAAGTCACAGGTCCCCAGAGCATCAATCGATGATAGGACAGTCTTAATGGAAACCATCCCCAGCCACCATACAAATCCAGGCAGACCACACGGGGCATCCATGCGACGAGTTCTCCAACCAGAAGCAGGACTCCAGGACCAGTTAGACGGGTCCAGAGGGAAGAGGGGGCTGGATCACTGGTAACTCAGGAGCGAACATGTATAGCTCGACAGAGAGACAGAGAGAGGGAAAGGAGAGAGGGAGAGAGAGAGAGAGAGAGGAGAGAACAGAAAAGGAGAGAACAGAAAATAAGGAGAGATGGCAGTTAGGTATGGTCACAGTCAACATGTATAAGATGAATGTATATTAGTGCAAAGTTCAACAACAACAAACTTCCTCTAGATGTCCATACAGTGGAGCCTTTGACAATCTTTAAATTATGACTCAAGACATATCTGTTTCTTCAATACTAAAAAAGAAAAGTAACCCAGGGTAAGTATCTATCCAGTGACAGAAAGAGAGTCTGCCAAATGCCTAAATGTAAATATAAATACTGAGCAGTCCTTACTCTTCCATAAAGCTTAGGGCTAGCTTTTCATATCACCCAACTCTTTTCTGGGCTAAAAGCTGTGAAATAGTGTAGAGTTACCCTTGGCTCCATGGTTGCTTTTCTGCTCAGTTCACTCTTTACCCATTCATACCTATTTAGTATTGTTATTTTTTTTAAACAGATTTTTATAAAAAACACTACACAGCATACTTAAAAAGCTACATTTACAGTAGCTTAAGGGCTTTTAAAGTTTCTCATGCAACAGTTGGTGATTTTACACTGCACCAACAAAGGGCTCAGATTTATTTTTTTTCCTAAATATGGTTTTGGTCCCCCCCCCCCCCCAACCCCCCAGATTTTCTCTTTAATTTAGTCATGTCCAATTCCCACCCTTCATTAGAACACCTACATCAAGGCTACCAGTCAAGGAGGGTCGAAGACTATAACATGTTTCCTAAATAATCATTTAGATTTTCAATGCAAAAATTACTTCCAGTCCTAAGAGTTTATTAATCCTACAGTATCTTGACCCACTTTTCTATTTACAACATTCCCTCCAGTCACTGATGTTTGAGGGAATTCATTTAAACACAAATCTTTCATTCTCACAAGACTCCACATAAGCATCTCAGTGGGGTTGAGGTCTGGATTTGGAACACTTTAACACCTTGAATTCATTCTCCTTTTGCTATTCAGATGTCAATTTTCTGGTGTGTTTGCATGACCCAGTTTCGGCCCAGCTTAGGTTGTTGAACAAGTGCCCTCACATTTGTCTCAATGATATTCTGGCATACTGTAAATCTGAAATTTATAATTGCATCAATGACTGCAAACTTTCCCAGGTTGTTTATCTATTGAAAGAAATGTGCTGTTTTTGGATTTTACCAAGCCTGGCACTAAGCAAACTTCTTCACGTTGGTCTCATCAAACTGAAATGTATTATTACAGAACATTTGTGATTTATTCAGATGTTTTTTTTCTAGTTCTTTTTGGAATGACCCTTCTGTAAGAAGCATTCTTGTTTCGTTTTTTTTTATTTTATTATTATTATTGTGCTGTCATGAACATAAATATTGAATGTGTTTAAAGAGGTCTGTTCAAATGAAGTCTTTGAGTTTTTCTTACATTTCTGAGCATTAAACCTTGGAATGAATTTCCTAAGAAATGTATCCTAAATAGTTTAGAGAGCTTACTAACGATTCAGGGATCAATGAGCAGCAACAGTTTATTCATGTAAAGTTGTGGCTGTTCTTACCAGTGAA
Organism: Clarias macrocephalus; assembly: GCA_011419295.1. Lineage (NCBI taxonomy): Eukaryota > Metazoa > Chordata > Actinopteri > Siluriformes > Clariidae > Clarias > Clarias macrocephalus. Next base: position 2,356 of record JAAGKR010008055.1, on the reverse strand, counting down.
ATACTTGTGTGCCATTTGTTAGTAACACCTGCTTGGGAGTTTTCCCCATGACTCTATGCGTCATGCTTAGTTGGTCTAAAATGCTGTATAAGTGGTATAGATGTTAGAAAGTGTATCACATTAAGCGGATAATTGCTGTTGCAGCGTTTATACTTTTCACAGACACGTTACTGATAGAAAGTGCGGCATAACATTCTGGTAAAACAAACCAAAGCACACTCCCACACACCGCAAGAGGAAATATCACAGCAAGTCTGTAGCAGATTCAGTGATATCTGGTTTCAATTATTACCATAATAGAAAATGACATCATCCTCATAAGTACAGTATTTTATAACAGCAGAATAATTTGCATTGTATTTTTCGTGAAAGGCCATGCTGATATATTTTTAAAAAGATGGGGTTTTCAGTCACATGGAGCTTTTGATGATGATAATGATGATGATATTGTCATGATTGCATTATAATAATGCAAACAGAGTATTGTATGTCTGGGCACATTATTAATAACAGTACCACACTGAGGCTCAGTTTTGGATTTCACAGGCCCAAATATGTGAACACATGGAACAGAGTTACTTTACCTCCACCCTACATCTGGTACAGCCAGGTTGTCACTGTTGGACCCTTGAGCAAGGTTCCAGAGGCACTGTATAATATGCTCAGCAAAGCTGGGATATAGGAAGAATAAAACATTTCACTGTGCAGTAATGCATATGTGATGAGTATATTTAAATGTAAACTTACTTAACAATAGTTTAAGTCAGTACCAGCAATCCAACACCCAAAAGATGCAAATGAGGCAACAGCAGTTCAGTTCTGGGAACTGGAGGGTGCATCATGAAAAACGAAAGAACAAATCTCCCAGGTGTTGTCACTTATATCTCATACCTAGACAACACATCTTCCTTTCCTTTCAGATTGTATCTGCTTTTTTATTTTCTACCATGTGCTTTCATCTTCTACCTCATCCTTACCAGTTGTTTTCATCTTTTATCTGTTTCCTACCACCTGATCTTCTACTAACAAACTATGTCAGAAAATCTAAACCAAATAAAGCAATAAAAACTCCTTGACCTTGGAGAACTCAAATAGCCTGAAGAGACCCCCGCCCCACCCCAACCTCTACCAACTCCCCCTCCTGCTCTTACCTTCTCCATTGGTGACATATCAAGCCTTTTCAGACAAGGGAGGATCTTTTGAGCTTGGAGGACTGAAATACGTATGAGAAACCTACCAACTTCCCTCAGAGTGAAGATGCTACTTGGATGAGTAGTGAAACGATTCTAGCTAACAAGAAAGAAATTCGGGTGACATGACTCAACTTCCAGTTAACCTCACCTGGATGACTGAGAATCTTCAGAGGTAATCCTGAAGATAAGTAATGAATTCTTAATTATATATTTTAGTAAAAATTGTTTCACCCACAAGGGAAATCACAGGTTTACAGTATATGAATGCACTTATTTCGTGGAGGATTCCCCGACACACACACACACACACACACACCAGCTCTCACACTTTCACACCAAGAAGACACACACACACACACACACACACACACACACACACACACACACACACACACACACACACTGCTTTTCCAGCCCCTGTTCATTTAACTGTTGCATTCAATAAAACTAGTCTAAGGTTATCTGTTCCCTTTCAAAAGCTACACTCAATGCTGCGTGAAAACGCTATGGGAACATCTCTTTGTTGCCCGGTTGTGAAGCCTGTGCATGTCAAACCCGCCGAATACCTTCGGCTTATAACCTGTGCCAGGCATGACGTCACCGAATAAGGTGCACCTGCAGGTTATAAATAGGAGTGAACCGGAAACATCCTCAGATCTTTTTGTCTTCAGGACCGCTTTGTGTTTGCGCGTGTGTGTGCAACAGAATCACGGTAGGAAAGAAAAACTTTACTTACCGATAATGGAAAGCTATTAAGGCACTGCGCGCGCGGCTCGCTTTCTTTAAAGAGAAACCGCGAGCCGCGGCGCATTCCTGGGGCTCGCGTGCGTATGAGACGGGATTTCCCCCTTTCTCTCGCGCTCTCCCCGGATCAGGAAGTGTTTAGCGTCTGCTTCTCAAGCGCGCTCCGGCGCTTCTTAGGAGCAGACGGAAGAGATTAAACCCTTGCTTCCATGGACATAGCGCGCCGATCTGGCAGACGCGCATGAGACGGGATTTCCCCCTTTCTCTCGCGCTCTCGCCGGATCAGGAAGTGTTTAGCGTCCGCTTCTCAAGCGCGCTCCGGCGCTTCTTATGAGCGGGGGAAAGAGACTTCCTCACTTGCTTCTATGGAGATAGCGTGCCGATCAGGCAGACGCGCATAAGACGGGTTTTTCCCCTTT